>PVIU01021546.1:0-31345 GCA_004026605.1 Ondatra zibethicus
TAGGTTCTTACAGCAGCAGAATTCCATACATGCGTATGTCTGATCCTCCCCAACAGTGGCTAGGTTCTTACAGCAGCAGAATTCCATACATGCGTATGTCTGATCCTCCCCAACAGTGGCTAGGTTCTTACAGCAGCAGAATTCCATACATGCGTATGTCTGATCCTCCCCAACAGTGGCTAGGTTCTTACAGCAGCAGTGCAAGGGTGACTTTGGTTTTTTGTTTTTTTCTGTTCCCCAAATTTCTTTATCACTTAAGGAAGAAAAGGCTATCACTTTGGCTTATTTTATACAATTTAGTAGTGGAAAAAAAGTTTACAAATGCCTGAAATAACCTGCCAGAAGTCAACTGTGAACTGAAATTCTATGAACCTTGATGTGATTTAATTAGACACTAAATTCAAAGAGATTATTCTTTTTCTCTGCTGATTAATGCATGTCCACTGCCATGTGTGGTGCTCACATGCATACCCCTGGAAACCAATATCTATAAAAAATGGAACGACATTGTCAAATAGCATCCTTTATCTAAGTTGATAACCTTCAAAGCTGTCTCATCCACAAATGTTAACACTTGTACAAAGGAGAAAGGGAGTTAGACTTACATCGTGCACTTCTGTCTTCACCTTAACTTCCATTTCTTTCATGTTTGTTATGCTTAGAGTCTTTGCCCTAAATTCAAGGCAGATAAAGTTACAAGTCATTTCCTGTTCACTATATTCGCAGAGAAGAATCAAAAGCAGCAGTTTGGTTTATCTTAAAAATTAGAAATTACGTGGTTTATACTCTATGGAGATTTGTCTAGAAGATATTGGTAAATCTATACTTTGTAGAGACTAACAGAGGTATCTGACTAAAAATTAATAAGTAGAGTTTATCTTATTTAATTCCCCAGAATTCCATAGCTCCAAACTTAAAGAGTTACACAGATTAAAAAAAAAACTTATAAAATGAGAAAGGGCTAAAGGTTATATGGTGTCTGAGTGGAAGGAAAAAAAATCGGTGGCCAAAAGCAATGGTAATAATCTGTATTTGAGGTTGCTAAATTTGAGGTGAAAGCATATTTTATATTTTATTTTTACTTTTTAAGGCTATAGACTCAGATTATTTCATAGATAATCCCAGGGGACCCATGCGAATGGAGTGTGACAGGCAGTAGCTGACCTCTGGGAATTCAGGAAAAAAAATGTTCAAATCAGGTAATGGGGTTGACCATGCTCAGTTGACAGACAAAGCGATAAAGCATTCTGCAGCAAATGACACGGCTTCAAAAAGTAAAAGTGGTCATTTAATTTCCCAATTGATGATGGCCAGCACATGCATATGTCTTATTGAATACTGTGGGCTTCGTTTTGTTTTTAAAATGCTGTGATAAACCATATGATCATGAGATGTACTGATTTTAACTGATGTTATGAAATTTGTTACAGTTTGGATTTTAAGTGGCTCAGTTCCAGCTGACAATGCTTGGAAGGCAGTAGAACCTTTAAAAGTTTAGGGACAGCAGAAGGCAACTATATCACTGGACGTGTGCCCTTGAAGGTGACATGGGCACCTAACCCCTTTCTCTCTCTGCTTTCCAGACATTTAGGAAAAGTAGATTTATTCCACTACTCACTTCCACCGTGGAAGCACTGGGCCACTGCAGGCCCAAGGCAACCTCCAAAGTCGTTGGCAAAATAAAGTTGTCCCTTTAAGTTGGTTTATTTCAGGGAGTTGTTATGATATTGATGATTCTTTCTATTATGACCTGTATTAGTATATATAATATATAAGTAAAATATTGCTATTTCTGTTTCTGTTTTCCCACTGGATGCAAGGGGATATGAAATTATAGACCAATATATATTGTGTAAAAATAAGGGCAACTATAAATCATGTGTTTTGCTGTGGAGTAAAAAGAAACAATATTTAAATAAAGCCTTACCTTGGAAAGCGTCCTATCACGATGGCTATGGTGCAGACAACACCGAACAACAAACCCACATTGGCAGCAAAGCATATTGTAAATATGTAAGTACTGATCCATATGCCCTAAAGAGACAAAAGAAAAAGGAGACATGGCTACTCTCTCATTTTTCTCAGATTCTCAGAGCTGCAAATCCCTCATGAATGTATTCAACAGCACTTCGGTGAAAAAATCACTAAAGTTTGCTTGCTTATTTAATTTCTCTCTCCCTCCCTCCATCCCTTTCTCCCTCCCTCCCTCCCCTGCCTCTGTGCCTGTAAAAACTAGAGAGCTGGGTGCAGAGGACATGCAAGGTGAGACCATGATGTGAGTTGAGTACAGAAGGCAAGATGAAAGCTTAGAAGAGTAGAATCTCTCCATGTGAGTTTCAGGGATCGAACTCCACTCATCAGGTTTGGCAGCAAGTGCCTTTACCCACTAAGCCATCGGACCAGTGCATGAACATATTATCTAAAATGAATAGAAATGCAAAAATACAGAACCATGCCATGGCTCCATCATGCTCTAAGTGGTAGAAGAGGAGAGGCTCTTTTATTTAACCTGTAGGAATGCCAACCCTTAGTTCAAGACCCAAGAACTACACATCAGATCTATAAGTAGTTGGTTGATATGTATGTGCACAAAAGTATGTCGTAATGTCCTGCTATTTCTTGCTGAACACAATGTAGTGCAAGCAACTCTTCGCAGGTTGCTTGTCCTTCTCAACAACATTCTGTTTTCTGCGATCACTGTACAAACAACTGATATAGTTTGCTACTATCCAAGGTCCGCAAAGCCGAGCGTTAAGCTAACGGAAGAAACCAACACTGCCAATGATTTTAGATCAACTACTGCAAAAATCATTTGTAAAGGCCACCTCCTAAAAAACTAAACTATCAGAGTGGACTTAATTCTTAGAAGGATTTCAGAGTTTTTTAAGAAAACAAATTTTCTTTTCATTGTAATTTTAAGTTTATTGTGATTTTACCAACCACTTGCAGTTATCATTACCAAAAAAAGGTGGGTGTTTCTAAACTTAGTGATGAAAAATGTCTTCAAAAGCAAAAATAATTTACAAAATCTAAAAACGTTATACTTCTAAACATAAAAACCTATATTTATAAAATTCTAGATGAAGAATTATTTTCAAATTACTTTCCCCAAATAAATATACCACTTTGCCTATCCATGCAATTCTAACTTGGTTTCTTTCTATTTCAGTGTTTTAAAGTACCTTCAAAAACATAATTCATGTCATGCATGAGTGAAAGATTGAAAACCCACTCTGTAACCTAAACATTGTATAAAATCTCTTATTTTTTACATACTAATCCCAGTTCCCCCAAAGGACAGGGCCAACAAGACAAAACAGCAGCCCTCAGAATGGCAAAACATCTTCACCTGACAGAGGGGAGATCTCCAAAATATATGAAGAACTCGAGAAACTAAACACCAAAATGCCAAAAGATAGTATAAACTCTTGGTGACAGCTCTGTCACACCCCCTAAGGCTGAGGGATTGTCTCAGAAGGGGTGGAGACTGTGGGAGCCACAGGCAGTGGATGAACACAACAAAACTGTTTTCTGGGCAAAACAAGGCAACCTCGCAGACAAACTCACTTCGGCTCTAACAGCGCGCACAAGACGTGTGCACGCTTAACCTAGACAACTGTCCACAGACGGGTGAGAAGCACAGAATCCACCCCTGACTGAGGAGTCTTTGGCAATGGGTAGCTCCTAGAAGAGGGAGAATTGGATTTTCTTTAAGGGTGTGGTCCCTGGTAGGTTAACCACATACCTGGGGATAGATAGCCTGACTCTTACAGTAAGTAGGCAACTCTCTCTTTCTCTCTCTCCTTCTCTCTCTCTCTCTCTCTCTCTCTCTCTCTCTCTCTCTCTCTCACACACACACACACACACACACACACACACAAAGACAAGAAATTGGGTGATTAAGTGTGGGGGTAGATCCAGGAAGAGCTGGAGGCGGGGCATGAATATGATCAAATATAATTGTGTGAAATTTGAATTGAATTGTGTGAAGCTCTTAGTATTTAATGATATAAAAGAAATATTGAGGAATGGGTATACAGACTTTCCTTAGACAAGTCTGAGATAAATATTTCTAGAGAGCATTTTAGATTTGAAATCTTTTTTTTTGTCTTATCTACAGAAAACTGGTTTGAAACAAGCTGTTTTTTAAAAAGCTAAACCCTTGGGAGCAAACAGAAAGGGTTTTATTTGGAAAATCCCCCTTTCTAAATAAAAGACTCAAACATTCTGATGTAAAAGAAAAAGTATATTTTAAATGATTCTGTTTTTTGAACAACTTCCTGTAAACACAATTCTAGATAATGATTTAGGAGATCATCCCCAGCCTGCCACCTCATAGGCTGGGGCGGAGCTTTTCCTCTTTAATTCAGATGAATTGTCAGTTATTTTACTCTTTATTTCTATACACTGTGTTTTCCCTCACTAATTTATGACATTGTATTTAATCATATACAAAATAGGGTTGCAAATTTTATATTACAACTTCCACTTCTCCGATGACACTGAGTTCTCTCTCTTTCTCTCAGGTACTAAGCCTTCGTGAGTGTGGCAGAACCTCACCAGAGCATCATAAGGCCCAAATCTCCCCACCAATCTCCATAATTGCTGAATGGATTAGGATCTTAGGATCTTATCACTTAAAATAAAAACAGAACCTAGAGGACAGAATTCATTAGATCTGCCAAACAATCTCAATAACATCTCGCTCTGTTCTTTTAATTTTTGTGGGGATTTCAGACATGAGCAATGCATTGACATCGTTTCTGCCCCTGCCTCTTCCAACTCTGCCTATGTCTCCCACTCTCTCTTGCAAACTTGTGCTCCCTTCTTCTGCATTAATTATTATTATTTTACATATACTCACTAACTAGAGTTTTTTACTTCATTTACTATTGTTCTTAGGTATATGTAGGTTCTTAAGGCTGATGACTGAGGTTTGGATAACCCAAAGTGTACATCCCTGGAGAGACTGCTTCTCCCTCTCTTTTTTGATCATGAATTGTCTATAGCTCTTCATCTAGGTGTAAAGCCTTCTGAGAGTCCCCTGTGTTGGTATATTGACTGTGTTGATATTGACTGGTGTTGACATGTGAAGGCCTTGTTTAGGCAACCAGATTATTGAGATTTCATGGGTGAAACTTCCCTATCATATATAGAAAACACTATCTACCAGAATGCATTCTGGTTCTCCAGCTCTAAACAATATTTCCACCCTCTCTTCCATACTTTACCCTGAGCCTTAGGTGTGGGAGTTGTCTTATACACCTAACACCTGTATAAACTGGTGTTAGGCACCCCACAGTAAATACTTCCCATATTTTGACCTTTCATGGGTTACTGTAGGGTCATCATCTGGTACAGAAAGAGGGTTTTTTTTTAATAGGGGGTGAGCAATTTACTTATCTGTAGATGCAAAGATAAGCGTTTAAGATGTTGTTAGAGATTATATTGGTTTAGGAAAAGGGCAGTAGTAGGGTCTCCTTTAGAGTCTATCACCTTACCAACCACAGGTAATTGGTTGGGTTTACAGTACCAGGCATGAGTATCCTTCTACTGAGTGGGCCTTAACTAGGCGGCTATGGGACACCTCTAAATTCTAAATGCCACTATTGTGCTTTTGAGGACATCTTGCCATGCTGGTCATTGCTGAGATTCATAGATTTCACAGCTGGGTGATTCTACTCACTGCTTTTCTCCCTAGGATCTTGCACAGCACTTTGGATACTATGAGAGTTCGTCCTTGGGGGAAAACTCCTAGCTTCATTTCACCTTGTTTCCTCTGAAACCTATATCTGATATGTGTGGAATCTTTAACAATTGGCCTTACCTGCAAGTTTTGGGAAGCAACCAAGTGCAATAGCAAAGATATGTTATTCTGGGAGTCTCTGGGACTCCTCTAAGCAACAACCACAGGGACGTTTCCCATGCCTAGCACGGGGGGGGGTGATAGTCTATGGCTATTGAAGGAAGCATTACCCAGCATCCTTGGTGTTAATTCATCACTCCCTTCTTTCCATCTACGTGCCTTTCCCTTCTGAGCTCACCTGTAATGCTAAGCTCCTTCCCTCTTTCCTCTCTGTATTGTCCTACGTCCTCTTCTCTCAGCTACATCCCCACTGGCTTTCCCCATTTGCATCTTCACAGCACCTGTGACCTACTGTTACCTGTCTAGAGCATCCCAGCACAGTCTGCTTTTACTTTTTAGGTTTCTATGGTTACTCCAGGTTGTATATCCACATATAAAAATACAGCGCTACAAGCACAGCATTATCTTCTATTGTCAGGCTCTCCAAATGAGAAGCAGCTTCCTCTTGTTACTTTATAGCTAATATTATCAAATGTAAATTAATAATAAACTAGTTAAACAATTCCATCAGAATAAATCCCAGTGGCATTCTGTAGCAAATAAAGGCCCAAATATCAGTTATGTATCACAGATGTCAGGAAATGGTAATCTCTTAGCGCTCATACACTTTCTCAAAGAATTGCTTGGGATCCATAACACCTAAACACAAGTTAACCTCCAGCTAACTGAATTACAGAAGACATCTGTTCTCATTCTTATTCTTTTGCCCTATGTCATGCTAGCCACTTGGATGGTGAGTACCAGTGAGATTATAGACAACTGGATCAGCTTCTCAGCTCAGTTCCAAACTGTGCATGAAACTCCCATTAGGAGAACTGTTTTCTCATTTCTTTGCAGGAGTTTTACACGCAACTATAGATAGAATCAATCTAAAACTGTAAAAAAAAAATACAAGACATCTGGGGTTTTTGTAGAGGGAGAGTGCTTGGCTTTGTTTTCAGTTTTTCAGAGTGCTTTCTGTTTGTTTTTGTTGCTTTTTTGCTTTTTGTTTTGTTTTGTTTTGTTTTGTTTTTTGAGACAGGGTTTCACTGTAGTTATTGAGCCTGTCCTGGAACTAGCTCTTGTAGACCAGGCTGGCCTCGAACTTACAGATATTCACCTGCCTCTGCCTCCTGAGTGCTGAGAGTAAAGGCATGCGCCACCACTTTCCGGCTGTTTTTCACTTTTGTTGCTTTGTTTTTCGAGACAGAGCTTCTCTGGGTAGCACTGTGTGTCCTGGACTCTCTCTGTAGACCAAACTGGCCTTGAGCTCACAGAGATCCACCTGACTCTGCCTCCACAGTGTTGGGATTAAAAGTGTGCACCACCACTGCCCAGCAAGACCTCTGTATTTCAAAGTGGTGACTTCTTACATAATTTTTGCTTTGCAAATCACTTCACATCACTGAGACAAAATGACTATTAACCGCCTTTTCCCTTTCTTCACCTGGTCCCCAGCCTTGGGGATCCAGTCCACATTCAGTGCCTTTACCTCTTAGTTCATCCTCTCCAGGCACAGCATGGCAGACACACCAGAGTTTACTTTACTAATCTCTGGGATTCTCAGTTCATTGACAATGACAACAGAAACTAACAGTCACAGCTAGAGATGAAGGAAGCCAGAACGCAGAAATGACAATGTCAAGTCACCAACATCCTGCATTTTCTAAAGCTACCTCAGTTAGGAACACATCTTAAGCAAACATGCCTGACTCCGAACTGCAGGCTGCACCAGTATACCTGCCAACTCCTGCTGCTACCACATTGCGTGTAGTCCTAAAGGAACTGCTGAGACACCCAGCCAATGAAAGGAAAAGAGAGACCTGAGACACAGCCAAAGCTTTGGGCATGCAATAAACATCTCAAGGGGGAAAAAGACTAGTGATACACAGGGAACTCCAAGCATATGCTTACACTTATTTTTAAAAAAATAGAAAATTTGAAGAAAAAAAAGCAATCTGGAAAAACTAAATAAAGTAACTGATTGCAAGTAAGAACACACTCATATAAAAACAGTATTTAAAGTTGTAAAGCAGGATAAACATAACTAGACATACATAACAGAAAAGAAAAGCTAAAGACACTGCATACAGGAAAAATAAAAATACTGATAAATATACGGTTCATTAAGGAGAAAGCAGATCATATATTTGCAGAAGAATATTCAAGTGTAGGTTAGGAGAAACATTTTGCAACCAATTCCTACCCTGAGGTCAAACATGAGATTCACAGAAATTTTATACTTACCCTAAGCCACAAAAATAGTAAAAAAAAAAAAAAAAAAAAAGAAAAGAAAATGAATTTTGTGGGCAGGAAGAATAAAAGTCATGGAGTATTAATTTAGAGAAGCATGCTCACATAAAATACAAGAGTTATGTTGTCTGTGACTTCTCTACCTAATCTATCAATATCTGAAAATACAGCCAGCTCTAAAAGGCCCTGAGGGAGAGTGTTTTAGAGGGCCCGACTTTTCTTATGGTATATAAAATAATCAGTATTTTCAAAATGAAATGTCTCGGGGAATATAAACTCCATGAGAATTCCTAGAAAACTACTTGATAATGACACACAAAATAGAGATGAGTGATTCCTGAACTAGTCTTAGAAAAAAAAAAGACTTATGGTGAACAATACATGTTTCTGTGTTTCTGTGTCTTCATCCTGATCAAATGGTGTCAAGGTCGCGTCTTTACCAGGCTATGCCTCCCTCGTGCACTGAGCCTTGTGTTCTGCTGAGACACACAGGCGACATTATGGAAGTGAGTGCCAGCATGCCCTAAGCTTCGGTAGCACAAAGGGCCGGAAGAGGAAATGTAGGTCATGACAGTTCAATAGGACAAGTGCCAAGGAGGGCGGAGCAGAGGCCACTCAGGAAATTCTTCACTCACCCCAGAGAGAGGGAGGAGTTGGAGATGCTTTTATGGAGGCCAGTTTCTCTAGAATGTAAGTACACTAAATATTTCTGTTAGCCAAAACACACTTTCTCAGTGTTTAGTGTTATCTAACCTGTTCTGTTCCCAGAGGTATCTTATTAACATAATCCTCTCCACGGTTTAATCCTTTTGGAAGTCAAGTTGTAAGACATTTTGGCATTAATGTGGACACCACTGAGATCCTTGTGTCCATGTATCATGCAGTTAATGTTGGGTTTTCATGCACATGATAGTTCATCATATTTCTTAGTGTGTACTTTCTCAGTAAGTTCTGCCTTCAAAATCATTCCATAATTTAATTTGGGGACCCTCAATCCATTCAAATTAGCTCCTCTGTCTTTGAAATTTATCAAACTACATACTCATCAAAATAAGATAAAATTGTAAAAAAGAAAAAAAAAACAGAAACAGACAAAATTCTGTATTCATGTTTTCATTCTTCTTGTGAAAACCTAACTAGGCACACGCAAGCCTCAAACAGTTAAGTGCATGTGGTGCCAATGAAAGTATTAGCATGTGCTGGGTAGCATGTGCTTCAGCCAAAGAGGAAAATGTCCGGTCAAAATGCTACTTACCCAATCGACTTTATCCACATTCCAGTATTTTTTTAAATCCTTGAACTGTATTAACATTCCCTTCAGTCCCACGACAATAATGCTTGCAAGAACGCACTGTCGAGAAAAGACAAGTTGGGGAGGAAGCAGGACAAAGACTTCAATGTTGATTTTTTTTAAAAAGTAAATTGTAGAGAAAAGCTGTCACCAATTAGGTCAACGTAATGTTTGTTTAAAATTAACTTATTTTGTGCTTTAGGGACACAACATCAACTTTAGAAAATCATTGACTAAAACTGATACAAGTTGAAAAGAACAGATAGGAAAAAGAAAGTGAATTATGAGGGTGAATATCACAAGGCTGGAGGTTCCTTTTATTTGTTCTGTATTTGAAATATGTTTGTTACAGAAATTATACGTTTGTCCCATGTATTTCTTCACAGGGTCCTGACAGTAGTCATTGTTTCTCCTAGAGATGCTTATACCCGTGAAAAATGAATTTGAGTACCAGGCAGTTGTCGTATGGAAACAGTGACTCTTCCAACACCAGAGGCTAAGGCTGGCATGGTAGCTGGGATTGCCGGGGAGCCCCGGGCTTATGAAGAGGTGGATGAAACACCAGTGCGGAGGCCCTCAGAACAAAGGATGTGTCTACGCTGGGAAGATGGATTTTGTCCTCCACACCACTTCTCCAGCCCACACTTTCTGGAAAATTCTTTGAAAGCCTCTCTTTTCCACTGCTGGGGATCAAACCAAGGAATTTACGCATGCTCAGTTAGTGCTCTGCAGGGGAGTGACAAAGAAGTCTGCTTTTCATGAGATTCCTTCTAGTTCCCACTGAGGAGTCGGAAGGCTGTCACCATTTCCTTCCCGTTCTCCCTCATGAAATGTGGTATTCTTTCCATCCTTCTGACCTTCACTTAGGGAAAATGGCTTTCAGATTTACGATTATTGTATTTATTCTCCCAGGAATGGAGATAAATACTTAATGCACAATAACTCCAATTAAAAGTCCAGAACTATATCATAAAAAAGCAATACTGTACCATGGGCAGCCAGTACAGCAAAGGTCCTACTGCATAGATGACTATAAGGATGAAAATGCAAGATATTAGACAAGCCACCTGTAAAACACAAGACAGACAACAAAGAAGGCCGTGAACTGTATTGCTATTTCAAAGCTATGGGAATAAGGGCAAGAAACAAAATGTTCGCGTGTTGTTAGATCGCACAGACTGTCGTTATCTGTGTTCTGCCATGAAGAGACAGCAAATGTAACAGTAGACAAACTGGTACAACCAAATAAAGTCAGTGAGACAGTCACACACGCACACACACACACACAAATAGGACACCATTTATTTGTACAGTATATCATAGTGATTGGTTATTGCAAGAGGGAGACCTCCGAGGAAAATCCTATAGCCTGACTCTGCTCATTATTTTCTAGAAGGTCACGTGGGTAACAACTGAAGAATTCACAGCCTGGGGTTTTCTTCTGTTTATGACAGATTTGCACCAAAGTGGTGTACTCTCTCTCTCGCTCGCTCACTCCCTCTCTCTCACTCTCTCTCTCCACCTCTCTCTGGAGTTCCTCACGAGGAACTCTGGCAATGTAATGAATGTAGTGGTCAGATGGGGTTGCAGGAGCAGTCTCTCTGTCAGAACAACAGATTTCACTTTACTAATCCCAAGAAGTCTTTAGTATCATACTCTATCCCACTGAGCCTGTTGACAAAGGTCAATAGGAACCACCTGCCTCCCACAGCCATGAGAGGAACCTAATTTCCCAGAAGCAAGAGTTCCTGACTGCGTAAGAAACGTTTGACTAAACTGCCATCCTAAGAGGCCTTTCACCGTTCCTCAAAGAAACCTAAAGTATCACTATGAAGACATCAGAGGGAATCTTTTGTGTTGGAATGGTTTAAATTTAAATTACAGAAATAATTTCAGAATCTGTCAAGGACAAGAGAAGTTCTCTGACAGTGCTGTCAGGGCAGCTGTAGAGATTTGGAAACCAATCTGTTTCATATGAAGTTACACACACACACACACACACACACACACACACACACACACACAGACCTAGAAAGAACAGACAGATTATGGAGCATCCTCCAAACAGCAGCATAAAGCAGATGTGTGGAACTCAAAGCCACTGTGGTAAAAGACACTAGACACAAAACATACAATTATGGACCAAAGACAATTTTTGAAAGAGAAAAAGTATAGGATGCCAGGGGATGGGGGTAGGCACTAAAAATTAAATATAATTAGACAAGGGGAAATGACCATTTTGAATGGTAGAAATATTTTACATATTGATTTTGTGATTGTACAAAATATAATGTCTTGATCAGTGAGCTTTACACATAAAACGTGATGGTGTTTAAGAGAGCTAGTAAGCCCTATAAGACTGATTCCAAAGAGAGAGACTGAGAGCCACTGAAACAACTGATGGTCTGCACATGAGCACACCTGGGCCAGCCAGTCTGGACGCTTGTCTTGGACTTGGGTCTTTGAAGGACCTGCTGTAGGAGAAGAGGTCCCAAAATAGGAGCAGGTTGATGACAGATCGCCAGACATTCTCATAGATTACAAGTAGACATGTGTTTAAAAGGATAGGAAAATGCACTAACTGCTAAGATTTGCTCAGGTAGAAAGTCAATGACATTTGTCCTCTCCGTGGGATGCTTTCAATCCCACTCTTTCAATCTGAAGCACAGGGAGACTGGTGCTTCATCCAAGGGCGGTGAAAGGTAAGAAGGCCATGTGAAGCCGGCACTGGATCCACATCCTTACAATTTGGGGGTTTTGTTTTGTTTTTGTTGGTTGGGAAGTTTCTTTCCCTTTCTCTGGCTTGTCTTTTGATTCAGTCCATTCTGTATATATTAACCACTCAAAAATATGTGGTGATTTAGAGACTATTAACCCTATAATGTTTAAACTTTATTTATGTTACATGTATGGGTGTTTCGTCTGGATATATGTTTGTGCATTGTGTGCCTGGTGCCCATGGAGGCCAGAAGAGGGTGTCAGGTCCCGTCGAGCTGGACTTACAGATAGCTGCCATCAGGTGAGTGATAGGAATTGAACCCTGGTCCCTTGGAAGAGCAGGCAGTGCTCTAAGTGGCTGAGCCATCTCTCCAGCCCAGCGCCTTATTTTAAAGTGGAAGCTGAACACAGCACAAGCCGGCGCGTTTGGGAAATTCTTCTAGCTCCCGTCAGCAAGTCTCTCGTCTCCCACTCAGTCCTCTCTCCATAGGACATTAAACGACAATCTTGTTTCTAATAGCTTTTAAATACTGACGATAACCTTAAAGAGAATAAGCCCAATGCACAGACATTGGAGTTCCAAAGATGTGCTTACTTTTTGAGTTCTGTTTCATTCACTAACAATGCGCCCTTTTGTTTTCCCCTTGAACTGGAGTAGACCAGCATCCCTCTTCCAGTTACAGTATTGCCTGAGTGTTGTCGCACATTTAAAGTGGAGTGCTTGCTTCCCAGCATGGGCAATGGAGATTTCGTGAACACGTAATCAGCTCGGTCTGGCATTGTTCAAAGTGAGGTCATTCCACAAGGTTTTCGGAGCTATTTTTTAAAGTCCCTGGCAATCACTAAGGATGCTATATGAACTACACAGCAACTAAATAATAGTAAGCAAAAGGCAACTCCTTGAGGTTCTTCCCTAATAGTGTTCAATTTGTCTCTTTGTCATGTGAGAACAGAAACAGAACATAAGTCAGTCCTCGATACATTTTAGAAAGCTTTAGGTTATATCCAGGTGGTGGTGGCGCACGCCTTTAACCCCAGCATTCAGAAGGCAGAGGCAGGTGGATCTCTGTAAGTAGAGGCCAGCCTGGTCTACAGAGCAAGTTCCAGGACAGGCTCCATAGCTACTGAGAAACTCTGTCTCAAAACAAAACAAAACAAAAATGAAAAAAAAAAGTTTAGGTTATAAATGCTGAGGGCAAGTGTTCACATCCTTACCTTCCACAAGCCAGTTACCGCCCGTGTATTTTCCTCCTCTGTACCTTCCATGCTATGCTGACTAAAGGCCTCGTGATAATTTTTGTTTTAAAATTTTCAGCAGTCATATCTAAGAGTTAAGTCTGCATGAAAGTTAATGAAATCTTTATTTTCTTCACATTTTATTACAGGGTTACATACATAGATGTGTATATATGTAAACATTCCGTGTAAATTCTGTTTCAGGGGACTGAGGGAATGCTGTGCAGCCTTCTTCTGTGCTGACAGTCTCAGCAGCGCCGTTATCTACCGCCCATTGCTGACAAAGAGGACCACTAAGGCGTGGGAGTCCTCATACATACACGATACTTTGCTTCCTAAGCAGGGGTCACATGCTGCACAGATTTATGGGAAGTGGTGGAATTGTAAAGGAGCTAGGAAAGAGCAGGAAGAAAGAATAGGAGGAGGACACTGGGCAGCACAGCTAAGTTAAGAAGGCCTTGAAAAAGACAAGCAACAGCCAACTTCTGGAAGAACAAAAGAAGCATGGTTTTGCAAATTAGAGCCCAGAGGCGATCTTAGCGTTGCAGAAAAGCATGCCAGCTGCTGTTTTCAGTTGCGGCTGCACAGCCTCTGTAGCAGCTGCTGTCTGGCTTCCCTCGTGGCTCTGTGATCCCCCTGAAGCCCCTGGGAAGCACGGATGCTGTGGGAAGTGAAGAGAAGTGTGCAGGGGAGGGAGTCAGGGGACACTGAGCTCCTGCCCAGAGTTAAGGTTTCAGTTCAGAAAGGAGGGACGTCAGAAACAGTATCCATGTGTGCTGTTTGTCTAACTCTCCCAAAGGCTGTTCTTAGGTTCACAGGGTTTGGGCATCACGTCTCATGGAGAGCGCAGCTAAGAGCATTTCCACATTCAGAGGGTGAATCTGTGTCTGCGTCTTTGATCACAGCACTTGCTACTAAATGATCAGTATCTTTTGTTATTCCTTTTGAAACGATTTAATTAGTTTTTCTGAGACACCAAAGTCTTTACCCACCACTGGATTCCCTGCCAGTCATCACCATGTTAGCTCCGAAGCGCTTGAAGTGTTCCTAGTCCATATCGAGGTTAGCTCGCACATGCAAAATATAAACCAGATCCCTAAGCTTTATTGGTGAAAAAAATGCACAAAGTATTGTGTGTAGTTCTGTAATACACATTGAAACTATCATAACTTTATCCTTTCAGGTAAGTTAAAATATATTAATGTCAATTTTGATAGGTTTTCTTTTTTTAGATGTAGACACTAAATAAATTACTTGGGTAGCTCATAATATATTTCTGCTGAGCAGGACTTCTCTCAAGTATGTGATCAAATAACTGATTTTAAATAGAATTTTTCCAGCAACAATGCTATAATATATTTAAATTTTATTAATGCCTTTGGTCTGTCTGATCAAACTCTCGTTGTTGGTAATGGGTGAGCTCTCGAGGGTGAGCTATTGCAAACTGGATCCCTGGGCTGGCGGGAGAGCTTAGTTGACACCCAAGGTTGAGTTCTGGTCTCTTCACACACATGTGCCTGTATACCTGCAAACACACATGCATTTACATACACATGGACAACCTACAAACACACAGAAAGGCACGCAGGCGAGCAAAGCTAAGCGGCTGAGAAGATTTGTCTAAGAAAGCACTAAGTGGGAAGGAAAAATCAGCTCCTTGGCTGGGCCGCGGTGACGCATGCCTTTAATCCCAGCACTCGGGAGGCAGAGGCAGATGAATCCCTGTGAGTTCGAGGCTAGGCTAGCCTGGTCTACAAGAGCTAGTTCCAGGACAGCTAGGACTGTTACACAGGGAAACCCTGTCTTGAAAAAAAAATCAGCTCCTGAACGAGCAAAGCCTTCTGTGGGATGGAAGGAAGGAATAAAAAGATGGTGTTTTCCTTTTGCCAGGAAGGTCACTGTACTGCCGTTGTCTGTAGAGCTGGGGACCAAATCCTGTGTGTGGCAGACAAGTGCGCTATTATTAACTACGCCTCCAGCCTTCAGTAGGTAACTACACAAAAATATCTCCGCGAAGTGTTCCTATGAGAAAACTGAAACTGTTGCAGGTGTTAAAGTAATTAATAAGGGTAACATGATTATCACCTGCGCTTGGAGGAGCTGTAATTAGATAAAAGGGTGAAGGGTTTTTTATGTTCCAGGCTAATTCAGTGGGTATATGTCCCAGTGCTGAGAGGCAGGCAGGTCGTTGCAGGGCCTGCACTGTGAAATCCTGATGTGTAATTTATAAAAAAGGCTTGCACGGGTAGCCTGTGTGGAGTCAAATTCTGAAGATATGGTTAGGGCTCTCCTCAAGCCACACCGGTTATCAACCGTACCTACAAACACTGGGCTTAAAACGCGAAAGGTCTGAAAGGGACACCACAACACCCTCGGTGTTCGCATGCTCAGTCGTTCAGAATCACTCCCCAGGCAGCTGGATAGGCGTGGTTAGGAATCAGTTTTCACCTCAGCTCAGTGAGCAGGGTGTCCTGAGAATATCTTGCTGGTGGACTTTAGTGTTTTGCTAGATTCGTTTCTTTTGAAGTTTGATGCATAGTTTGCAGGAAAAAAAAATCTTAAGTAAGAAGTCTTTAGAAATCATTCAAACATGTGACCCCCGGAAGGAATCTTCTGACCCCCTCCTAGATGATATCATTGACCTGCTCAGATTTTATGCTCAGGACAAATTTTCTAAAGGGTTCTTTCTCTTAAACATTCCATGTTGAAAGTTACAGAGACTGAACAGAGTCTTCTGGTCCTAAAGCAGTGCGAAGAAGTGTGTGCCCAGCGCCCAAGGTCAGAGACAGCACATGGAGCCACCCCCACGGCTGTATTTCAGCCTCTTTGTCCGTAAGACAGAGACACGATCAGCTTTCCCAAGCACCCTCAGCCAGTGTGAGGGCCAACTAGGATGAGAAACCATCCCAGGAGAAAACCATCCCAGCCGCATCTTTACTTAAAAACAATAGGCACGCAATAAAATCAACTGTAATCATTGACATTCAAGAGTGGCTGTTTATGTGCTTAGATGTTTCACTAGATAGGCGTGTGCTGATGTGTTTAATCTTTATAAAGCTGTAATTCTCTTTTATTAACTGAGTCCGTTAAGCTAGAGGAGTTGAGTTACCGGGGCAAAGCTGCCTGCCTGTATGAGGTGGCGCCACAGGGCACCAGAGGGCACCAGAGGGTGAACCTACCTTCTAGAACTTCAGTTGAGCCTAAACATGAAAATAACCAACATAGCATAATTCACTTTCATAAGAGACACCGGGGGAAAATCTACAGAAGCCTAGAATGTTACAGGAAGGAGTTGTCAAGGCAAATGGTCACTAACCTTTAAGAGTAATTTACAAAAAAAGGCTTGTGCCAACCCAGAGACACTAGGAACCTATATCTGAATGCCATGAATCCAAGCTTATATAATAATTTCACTTCTCAAACAAGTTATAGTAACCATTTGGTAAATTGTAATATACTCAAAACTGCTGCATGCCCCTCTGCTCCGTGGTTTCCAGCATCACCACCATCCATCTGTATCTATCTTGATTCTCGCTCCAAGGTCGCAAATTTACACTTTTCATATGCATTTCCTACAACTTAAAAGCTATATTATTAAATATAACATAAGCCTCCAATAAATGCTTAAATTTTCACATAAAATAGTTTACGGATTCTCATTCAGTTCTTATTCAGATTCTGTTTAATAATGGTTAGTTGTTACTGTTAATTTCCTAGGAACATCAGTTTTCTGGATGGGTCATTGGTTAGGACTGCAATCACTCAAGAGTTTAAAGTCCAGCTTTGCCACGCCCTAGACCTGGGACCTGGTATCAGATAGCAGTTTGCAGAGAAGAGCCTTAACCCAGAAAATAAACAACCCAAAGTAGCTTCAGGGAGTCCGTGAAACTGACCAGATTCACTAGGTCCCTCCCTCCCAAGAGTAAACCATCAAAGCTGCAGAGAGGCAGGGCAGACAAGCAAAGCTGCGAAGAGTACCCTGCGATCCGACCAGCTGCCTGGAAGAGGCAGACAGCAGCTGAGCTACTTGAAGAGGCCCAGGCCAACTGAGGCTTGTGAAAAGGACACTCTCCAACCTGCCATGCTGCAGGCTGTGTGCTCCCAGCCAGCTTTTGTGAGCGATCATCAATGCTGTGGAGGGCTTTGGTGGTACATCTGTCTCTGAGTCATTTCTGCTCTTGGAAGTAATCCCTCATGCATATCGCTATATGCCATCCCAAGAAAACACATTAGTTCCCCAAGTTGGACCTCGCTGATATCTGCACTGTACATATGTAAGACCTATTGTGGGATCCCTGTCTGTGGTGAGTAGCTGTGTGTTGGTGAGTAGCTGAGAGTTGGTGAGCAGCTGTGTGTTGATGAGTAGCTGTGTGTTGGTGAGTAACTGTGTGTTGGTGAGTAGCTGTGTGTTGGGACTCCCCAGGAAGAGTTTTGTCACACAACATCTGGGACAATTACTTACTTCAGACACCTTTCCCTCAACTTTCTCACCTAGAAACTGAGAGCAGTTTTACATATTTCACTGAGGGGCCTAAAGGATTAAGTCCGTTTATATAAAAAGAAGGGCACGCGATGCCTGACACACTGTCAGTATTGTTTACACCACCATCAGCACCATCCTCTCTGCCATCACCATCCTGCCAGCATGCAGCCCCGTGCTTAGCACAGATCCGGCTTGCAAAAACAATGAATCCATTTGAGTTCCTAAAATATAAACAATGTATAAAACAATTGTTTCTTTAAACCCCTCCAAATGTTCACATATATAGAATGGTACTTTGGCACATTTGCTCATTGCTACACATGGAATGTTAGTGTCAAGAACAGATTCTGCATAGGCTTGGTTTTATTTTATACTAAGGAAGTGAGCAAAATCGAAGAAAAAAAAAGTCACCCAGACTGTTTAGGTTAACCAAGACACCACTAGAGGGAGCCCTGGCTTCAAAATTGCTGCTAATGAAGCTGCCCTGAGTGTAGAATTCAGCGGTTTGCTCCTTGAATCATCGAGCCTGTGGAAAGCCCTTAATGGGAAAGATAACGCGGGGGGGGGGGGATGGGGATGAAGGAGCAGGAGAGGGAGGGGGAGGTTCTTAAAAGCTGCTTCGAAAATAAAAATTAGCAACATTTTCAAGGCTCAGTACCTCTCTCTTCTACTGAGACCGGTAGGGGGTGATGGCCACATAGTCCCGCTTTCCCTGCAGGGGACTTGTTACCTGCGTCTTTGCTCCTGTGCTGTAAAGTCCGGCCGTCCTTCCCATGGCAGCAGCGCTTGGGATACAGAAGAAAAATGAAGGGATCACATTGCTGAGGCCGTGGGCCAGAAATTCCTGCAAGATTAGTTATGGGAGAATAGAACATTTCTTTATCGCAATCCCCTTTGGTCCCAGGTCCAATTTGTCAGAGAGTGGAGCTTGTTTGTGTTCAGTTGGTATTCGCCTCATCTGTTGAGATGTGACCGTTTATAATAAAAATCACTAACATCCATTGACGGTTAGTTTCCTCCAAAACTATTCTAAGCCTGTCCCTCTTTCCATTCTTACAACGAACACGTGAGGAAATTGTATTTATTCCTAATTTTTATATTTGAAGTTGTCCCAATTGGGCTTCTAGTCCCGCTCTTTCCTCAACAACTTCGGCCCGACAACTCCAACAGCTACTTCTTGCCTTCCCTGGTATAAAGACGCATTTGCCACAGTTGCTTAGTCCATCTTTCTCAAAAAGTCCTTCAATTGGCCTTTAGGACCTCACACTCCAAGTCTGTCTCCTGCTCTCTGGCTGTCACTTTTCAGTTCCCTTGTCATCTAACCAATAGCAAACGTAGGACTATTTCTCTTGGGTATCTACATCTTACCTACGCAAATATAGACTGGCAACTCCTACCCTTACATCTTCAGCGTGGGGTCTTCTCCTGAACTTCAGACTCCTCTATCCAATCTGTTATTTGGCATCCACATTTGATGGCTAATAGGAACTCGGTAACTGGTCTACATGGTTCTCCCATGCCAATCGCATCCTCCCAGATCTAGTCCCAATCTGTACCGTTATCCACGACTCTTCCCAGAAACTCCATATTCAGTTCAGTGCACATCCACATGCGCCCCTCCCCCACAGTGCCTGCTCCAGCCATCGTGTTTCTACTGGATAAACGGAAACCCCTCCCAACACCTTGCCTGCCCCTCTCTGCATCAGTGACTGTAAATAATCTCTGGCCTCAGAGAGATGTGGTTCTGACCAGCAAATGTAGATAGCAAATAGACAGAAAGCAAGCAGGGAAGGGTACAGAGAAGCCTGGATTTGATGAGTTTGGTCAACTGACGTTCTGTGAAGTGAGGATCTGAATGAGGAAGTTGTATAGACTTGTGAGGGGCAGGAGTCACAGTAAATAGAGCTGGGAATGCAAACTCCCCCAGCCAGAATCCTGGAGTTCTAAGGAGAAACACAAAGTGTGGTTCAGACATATCATAAGAGACCGTGCAGACGGACAGCCTCGTAACCATGGTAGTCAGGTCTGGGGGCTGAGCATGAGGGCAGGAAGGCCCTGTGGATGAAAGCATTCATCTGTGTACTTCACTATTTATCCTGGGCACCTATCTTAGGACTAATATGCACCCATAAAGAGAGAACTGAGGTCATGTGATCTCAGTGTGAGGTCTGCGTACAGGCAACAATGTGCTTGTAGGCAGAACACTGCAGCTTCTGTTCAGGCCCACAGAGCGATGTGGGGCCTTGGGGCACAAAAAGGACACTGGGAAAAAGAGAGTCAGTAAGCAAGAATGAATGCACTCTCAGGTATGTCGGAACAGGACTTCCCACTCTGTAGGGTCTTAATATTAGTGTTCTACTTTCAAATCCCTAAGCATTCAAAGCATCTATCATGAAATGATAAATAGGCTTGGATTCTCTCCTAAAACCAAATAAAAGAACATGAAGGGGCATGCCTCTAAAAATGTATTTTCAGGGTCAGTAAGATGACTCTGCAGGTGAAGGCACTGGCTACAAAACCCGATGATCGCAGTTCAATCCCAGACCCCACACGGTGGAGCCGAGAACTGAACCCTGAAGGTTGTCCTCTGACACACATGCAGATAAACAGAGGCAATGAACAAATCGATGAAGTGTGAACTGTGAAAGCTGGACTCCCCGCTTCCCGTGAGCGACTCGGAGACTTTGCTGTTTTGTTCTGCCTGTTCTTGCTACACATTTAGAAATGTTGTATTTTCAAACATTTGACATTTTCAGTATCTAAGAGTCTAGAGAAGAGTAATACACACTGGCTCTGGAGGGATGGGGGGCACACTCCACCTGGTTGTCATCCACTGAATATTTGAATTTCTTGGCAGATCCTTGAGCAAGAGCCAGTGAGGCCACATAACCTACAAGCGCAACTCCGAAAGCTTCAGTGAGCACGGCATTGAGGATGTTCATCGGTGGAGCACGGGGCGGAGGAATCCTAGTGAGAGAAAGACGTAATTGAAGCTGTGAGCCTTACTGCAATTTCTGTACAACTTGCCATGAATTCCTCTGCAGTAATGTTTCTAAAGTTTACAAGGAGTACATGAAAGTCCCAAGGGAAAAACTACGCATTTTTTTTTCCAGAGAAGCCCTGTGTTTTCACCATTATTTAGCAGAAAAGCAAAATTGTAGGAAACATCACAGGGAGAGCCCTGCGCATTTAACTGGCATTCATACTCAGGGAATTCAGGTCATACCACAGAAATTCTGACTTGACAAAAGTTTCTTGTAGAAAACAAAAGCTATCTGGGTCTTCTTTTCATTTGAACTTTTCCAAATATTTATTTGGCTGGCACTGGAGCTGTGTTTCCTCCCATGAATGCTGTAGAGTTTCAGACAAACACTAGTTTACTTTACTATTGGCTAATCTCCAAATATGCCGTTGACTTCATTACGTTAATTACATTTTTAACTCCATCTTTTCATGAGACAGTTAATCACGGCTTACACGAACTGAAGAAAATATGTGGGAAGATCTCATCTACTCTCTATTGCAAAACAGACCACACTTAGCTTCATTTCAAAGAAGTCTTTAAAACATTTCTCAGATAATACCCAGCCATTACGTCTTATTGTCCCTTAAAAACCATGGGAAATGACCATTTACGTATCCCTTGTCATTTTGGGAGACTTCCCCCGAAGAATCCCTGTGGTAAAAGTAGAAGAAAGGGGGAAGTGTGATCTCATACTGGCTGGTGTCTTGCTATCTAGTGTGTGAGTAGAGCGTGGCTTCTTTCTCGTTACCTGTTTCACTCCATTTTCCCAACAACCGCAAATCAAGTAAACTGCACCCACTGCGGGGATGAGCAAATGTTTGGAGGAAGGTTATGAGGGCAGCTGAGCTGGGGTTTGCTCTCAGCTCTTGGTTTTCAAAGCCAAACTTTCTGTCAATTGCTTAAGAGGGTTTCTGGAAAGAGAATTCAGTCAGGGTGAACAAGAATAGATGGAGGACAGCCATGAATGTTTGTCACCCATTCAAACTACCCCTTACTGCCAAAACAGATTGTTATGACTACGCATCCTAAGATACGAATGGAACTTTTATCTCATTCAGGTTAAATGTGATCGATATCAATGGGACTGAAGAAGAAACAATGAATTGGCTTTCACAGGAAAAGCAGAGGAACCTTTAGGAAACTAGAGGTGATTGGAGAAACCATTCTTTACCTGCAAACACAGAATTTCTTCAAAAATCATCTTTTGTTTCAGTTTCTGAGACTTTTTCTACTATTTCTTTGTTTTAAGGAGAATAAAAGTAAAATATAGAAGACCCAAAACTCTTATCCTTGTCTCAAATTTTTTATGCGTCTGTTTTATACAGCCTATAAGAAGGAGACTAATTGCTAAGCTTTTAATTTTTCTCTACTATATCTTGTCAGCCTTTCTTTGGAAGGTCCTTCATCCTGTTACTATGTTACACATGTGAAACATTCTCTTGAAATCTGGAGGAAAACTAGAGAGTCAGGTCAGATCTACTTTGCCCGACTCTGCAACTCTCAACTCCAACCTGTGGGCTTCCGTTTCCACAGGATGCTTGTTTACGTTTATCACAACTTAAGTGAAATAAAAATGACCACAAGAACATATGTGGCTGAAGAATTAAACTGACCCAAGTCAGGAGTTTGCAAATTTAGCAACTTCCATTATTTTATAGCCAAATCTTAGCAAATACTTTTGGAGTCTTTTATTTGAAGCAAAGCTGCATAAAATAATTACATGCTCATTGAATAACAGGTTAGCTTATTACCTAGAAAATTACTTTTTTTCCACATGTTGGGTTTGTCATTTATAATAAAAATTAATTAGAACTTTGCTTCATACAGCCACAAAAAGAAATGAAATCCATACGTATCCAGGTCCAGGCCCTTTGAACATCAAAAATAAACACTCGAATAAACACATATTAAAAGAAAGGCTATATTACCCCTTTGGAATGTGTCCAACGACTTCTAATCCATATGTGTTTTCCATGTTGGTACAATAGCAAGCAAATGAGGCAGCAATGATCTGTGTAGTTCCATTCGGGAACAAAAGAAAGACATATAAATGTGTGTGTGTGTTACTAGAGGGCTTTCAAATACCGAATATCACTTAAAAATACATATTATATATCCAAGAATTACTATTTATTAATGAAACACTAAGAGTTAAGCCAGGAGTGGTGTTGCATGTCAGTAATCCTAGCAGACAGGATGCCAAGACAGGAGGATTTCAAATTTGAGAGCAGCATGGATTATACAGTAAGGTCCTGGAAAAAAATGAAAAATAAAATAAAAAAAATAGGGGAGAGGGATAAAGAGAAAATGCTTAACAGGCACACAGTGAACTTGGCTAGGAAGCATTAACTTCTGATGTCTTGGAACACAGTTCAATAAATATCTTCCATTGATAATGATTAACCATGTATTTTAAAATCCCTAGTAAGAGAATGCAAAATAACCAAGACAATGGATATGCCAATGATTCTGATCTGATAATTAAACTGTAAACACAGTGTCTTGCTGAGCTAATTAGTATATACAGTTACCAATCAGGAGGCAAGTACAATTCTAAAATATACCTTCTTAAACTCAGGTGCCCTTCTCAGATTTTAGGGTACAGTTGTACAATCTCATGGTTTTTCCAACATTCTGCTTAGTACTCACCCAATTATGTCCAATTTTGAAGGCACAAACACAAAATATAGTGGTGTGTGTGTGTGTGTGTGTGTGTGGGTGGGTGTGAAGCACTGCATTTCAACCAACTTTTCTGTCATGACACGAAGAGGTCTTTGTGAGAACATTTTCCCTCTGTTAGTAGCAAATGTTGATCTATAGCCTCCTTAATTTTTTTTTTAACTTGAGGTTTTATCTCTCTCATGAAGTAAAACATGCCAGTTACTAGTCTGGTGGGACAAATGACTTTCAGATAGCCCTCAAGGAGGCTCAGCTATCTTACTTTGATGTTATTGAGATATTCAAGCAAGGTCACTTGTTCGGTCTATAGTCATAGTCAGTATGTCTACATAAGTGTGTGTGTGTATTACATGTGTACATACATATTTGCCTCTGTGGCGGCACACGTTTGCATGTGTGCAAATATACATGGATTCATGTACATGGAGAGGACCAAAGTTGATGTTTTTTGCAGTTCCTCCTTATTCATTGAGATAGGGTCTCTCAGTCAAGCTGAGAGCTCCTCTATATGTCTAGTCTGGATTGTCAATTTGTCCTGAGCATCCCCTATTACCACCTTCCAGGGCTGAAAATACATGTAGTCTGCCTTGCTTGAGTGGCATTTATAAGAGTCCTGGATATCGGAACTCTAGTTCTCACACTTACACACTTAACCAATGAGCTATCTCCTCTGCCCCAAAGTCATCTTTAAGCAGATACCAGAGCTAGGTCAGCCTCTGTTGTATTGGCCACGCCCTTGAGAATCTCCCACCCATTTTCACACTCTGTCATCCACTAGTGTTTTTAGTAGCTACGGGATTTCAATGTTGTCTGAACTGAGGTCTCTCCTTACAGTATGTGAATTTCTGCTCCCTGAGACCCACAGGCTGAGCCTTTCAGATAGATCTTAGGTTGATTTGAAGAGATGCTGATGAGCAGAGTTTATGTAAGTTATTCTGACCTATTAAAATATACTTTCATGACCCACTGTGTTTAGCTGTGGTCAAATTATATTTGAGATCCTAAATACAAAAGGCAAAGAACACTATTAAATTGGACTACTATAAGAATAATGATTGGGGAAAAGTAAAAACTAGTTTTATCACCTAAAATGAGATTTAAGAAATCTTCTGTGGACAAATACAAATGAACCAGTACAAACAGTTTGTAATTATTCATATTCTTAAAATGAATGCATCAGCCATATATTTAAAGTGCAAGTTCCCCACAAACATGACCAGAAAAAAAAGTATAACAAAATTACATGATTAAAGAAGGAACATCTAACAATCAATGCTCAATAATGCATAGCAACTTTTGTACTTACGTTCCCAACTATGTCTCTGGTTGATGTTTAACTGAACTTACAAGTCTCTAAAACATCAAATGAACTTAAAAAGCAAAACACTATTTTGGATTTAACAAAGAAAAGGCAAGAATAAACTACACAAATATTAATGTGATATAATAGTAATCTTTAAGTATCTTAAGATGGTCACTGTGACAGCACTCTGCTTCCTTGCTATATTTCTCTAACATGATTCAGCTTCTTCTTCAGTTCCTCTTTAGTACTTTAATGTGGGATTCCCCTCTGTATTCGGTGATTACCACTGATTAATAAAGAACTTCTTTGAGCCTATGGCAGGGCAGAACAGAACTAGGTGGAGAAAGTTAGGCTGAATGCTGGGAGGAAGAAGGCAGAGTCAGAGAGAAGCCATGGAGCCACCATCAGAGACAGATATGCCAAAACTTTGCTGGTAAGCCACAGCCACGTGGTGATACACAGATTAATGGAGATGGGTTAGTTTAGGATATAAGAGTTAGCCAGAAATATGCTTAAGCTATTGGCCAAACAGTACTGCAAATAATATGGTTTCTGTGTGGTTATTACTGGTCTAGCCAGCCAGGAACAAACAAGCGACCTCATACAACAGTATTTTGTCAATATTATAGGTATATATAAGGTCACTGCTCTTCAACGTGGTCAAGAAGGGATTCTGCTCCAGATGTTAAAGATAGTTCTAATCTGGCCCTCCTCCAACTATCATGTTCCCCATCAACTGGAAGCTTTATAAGAAAAAAGAAGAGTTGCTCAACTCAAACTCTACCCTTGTTTCTCCTCTGTGCTACATAGATACTCAAGTATTCGTCATTTCCTGCGTATGTGGCGTTGGTATGCAGCCTGGTTGCCGTGGATCTTCCTTACCACAGCAACCCAGGGAAGACCACGGGGGCAGTGGTGATGGCAGAGTGGACATGTCCACAATTTGACACTAACTCAGGGATATCCACGTGTGTATAGGACACCTCATGAGTAGGATGAAGGTGGTGGAGGAGAGCAAGCCTAGGATGCATCTCCTCATGCTACCACATTCTCCCAGACTTACAGGAGCACAATTCTCTATCATAACCTGCTTTCCAAGGTCATCACTTAGATACAGTAGTCAAGGTTAAAACAAAAGAATAACCAGAAGCTGCTTTCTTTAACGTTTTGTTCTGTGACTTTTAAGTACCTGGGCTTGCACTGGTGCCTTCACCAAAGGTCTTGAAAGTCTGTGTCACCTCAAGAATATCTGCCATTTTAGAATGATCCTTATGAGTTTTCTAGAGAGTGCCAGTTACTTTATGACTAGATTAGGGGCCCGTTTCCCTACATTATTTTCAAATTTTGGTTTTATAAAACTTTTAATACAGCTTTCTAAGATGCAATAGGCATTTCTTAACCTCTCCAGAACTTTGAGATAAGATGGCATGGATTTTGCTCTAAAAATTTCAATCAATGAAGTTATTTCGATACTATTTGTAATATACATGAAAATCCAAGGACCATTTAAAAAAAAATAATGTAAACTGTGGTCACATCAATGTGATATTTCATTAAGTGCTCCCAGGAGAGGCTCTTAAAACTTCAGTCTTTAGAAGCAAGATATGATGTATTTTTCCAGTCACAAATATATTTTAAAGTACCAGCCTGAGCCAACGAAAATCCTGAGCAACTTTTCAGACAGGTAAAATGAGTTCATTAACAGGAACATCAACAAACTTTCCAGTCACTAATGAGCATTTGATAGATAACAATTCTACGAGTGTCACAGAGGTTTCAAGGCAATAGCATAGGGCATCATATTTTATTGTTTTGCATAAGATCATACCCAATATCATTTAAGACTCATTCTTACACATGTCTCTTATGAGAACTCAGGCGATATGTCCTCTTATTTTTACAAAAAATTAAAAGCATATGAGAAATGCTGTATGAATTAAAAACATATGCCTTTCCTTTTTAAAATTATTGACTCAAAATGCTTCTTACGTTAATGTATATCCATGCAAATTAGTCTTTCATTAATGAGACACAGGAATGGCTGTGGGTTACTGTTGAAAATATAGCAAGCATCTGCAGACTTACCCCTCCCCCGCCAAAAACAACTAAGTGTTATTGATTGCATACTTACCAAAACTAAGTCGACAGGAAGAACAACTTTAATTTTTCTCTTAAACTGTTCATTCAGCTCTTTAACGAGAACAAGGACAACAATGCTCAGCAAGGATAAGAGCAGCGCCTCCAGCTGAACAGACTTGATGTTCTCAAAAACATAGGCATAAATCTACAGGAATGAGAAAGGAGCAAAATCATGGTTTCCCACAAAACATCAGAACGCAAATCTGGCCCTAAATAAACTCCATGATGCTTTATTTAAAAAGTCTTAATGCCTGGAGAATGCAAAGGTAGGAAGAAGGAGAAGGGCTAGAAGGGGAAAAGCCATATTTTCATGCATAAATTTCTTTGTCCTTTGTTCTTCCATCTAACTTAGGTCAGTCTCTCCCTGCACATGACACTGTTAACTCAGGTCAGTCTCTCCTATACATGACACTATTAAAGAGAACGATGCCCCTGGCTCCTTCCTTGACACGCGAATGGGCAAAGAGGCACCCACCTTTCAAATCAGTTTAACAGGACACACACATACAACACACACACATGTCAAGAGCTGGTATTTAATCAACATCAGATGCTTGACTCATTATAATCATTATAATCATGTTCTCAGTTACTCAGCATTTGTTTGCTTATCAGCACATATGTATGGCAGTGCTTAGGTTGACAATGATGAGCAATTTAGAAAGAGCCTGAGTATTCATACACTCCACTATAGAGTATAGGGATCACTACTAAATTAATCAGTTAGTACAGCATGATGGTAAAAACATGGATTGGATAACTGAAGTATATTACTGAATGTGAAAAATGATGGTTGCCCTTCCAAAACCAGTAAACAGGAACTGAACAGGCTACAGATAGGAGGAGGTGGAGGTAAAAGGCTGTGGAAGTATTTTATATCAAGGTCACATTTATAAGACATAGGCTATAAGGAAAGCAATGCATGATTTCTGGAAATGTATGCTCAAGAAACTAATACAGGACAGGGGAGATGGCTCTGACGACTCGGCATTCAACAGCCCAGACCCACATCAAAAAGCCTGAGCAATGGCAGGTGCTTATCAGCCACACACTGGAAAGATGGGTCAGAAGATCTCAGGGGCACGCTGGACAGCCAGCCTAGACACGTCTTTAAGCTCCAGATTCCGCGAGACCCTGCCTTAAAAAATAAGCCAGAGAGCAATTAAAGAAGACTCTAATACTGACATCTGACCTCCAGATGCCTGTGCACTCACCAACACACATACACCTTCACACATATGCTACCATCAAACTGTTTGTGACCATGAAGAAGGTATGATAATAGCACATTAATATTATGATCAATTTTGCTAATCTCAGTTGGCAAATAAATAAATTTAGAGTAAAGTCAAGGAAAAGAATAAAATTAAAGCCTGCATAAAGTTGAGACCCATTCACTAAGTGCAAAAACATTTAACTCAATAATTTAGAGTCTTGTGAGTACCAGCCTGCCTTCCAGGTCAACTTGCATAGACAGAGGACATATTTTGAGGAATCTTAAATTGTGTGTGAAGGAGAGAAAAAAAATAACTTAAATCCAACCTTTGGTCTACATAAACATTTGATGTTAAGGAACCTAATTTCAAAATTGTTTTTAAATTCGACTTTGCGTGTATACAGACTAATGTTTATCTTCCAACTTCTTGGACATACCTCTGAATTGTACATATTGAGCATGGTCACTAACTTTCTAATAATTCTGACAAAGAAAATGTAGTGAAGTTTCCCTTGGAGAAAACAACTCAGGTAATGTCAGGTTGTCTGAACTCTAACTCACAGATGAAGCCATAATAATACTAACGATAATCATAATAATGACGACAACCGCAAACCATCCATTGTGAAATCAGATACATTTAGAAATACATCATAGAACATGGAGCAGGTAGTTTTGCTTCTTACTGCTCAACACTGCTCAACATGGCTTCATGAGAAACAGATCATGCTTTTCCTGTCAGTACACACCGTGGAGGACAATCGTTCACAGAGTCCCTACGAGGGACAGAAATCCAGTCAGGAGGCTGTAGAGATGGCTTAGTGATTAAGAGCATTGACTATTCTTCCAGAGGTTTGATCCCCAGCGCCTGCCTGGCAGCTGGCAACTGTAAACTCCAGTTTCAGGGGATCCAGTGCCCTCTCCTGGCCGCCACAGACACTGCAGGTACACGGTGCACAGATAAACTCTCATGCAAAACACCCGTGAACATAAAATCAAAATTGAACTAAATGAACTTTTTAAATTTATTAAGAAATATAGTTTTCCTCGGTGTGATATATCTCAACGAGGATGGGCATAAACAGAGTGTCAAGAAATTATCTCAAAATAAATGTCTCTGTCCAGTGGTTTGAGGGTAACTGAGAATAATACTGAGATAATAATAATAAGATAATAATAATAAGATAATAAGAGCCAATCATTCAAATGTCTTAAAGCCCTGCATTATTCCTTATGCCTTTCCCCCACGAGATTTAAAGTATGCCATGACAATGAGGCTCCCAATCCATACCAGATTGTTATGTGATGCGCACTTGGAGAACATGTGTTTGCAGTCATACAAATGACCACCCCAGAATGAGAGGAATGAGAGCCCCCCTCGGGGATTTTATTGTCTGTCTGGATTAAGCTACAGCTCGTCAAACAAAGCATGTCTCACAAGATGCTGCAGAAAAGCAGGGGGTGGGTGGACGAGGACTCATTAACATAAGAACACAGGCATGAAGATCATAATAGGAGCACAGGCTGGGAGGAGTCCTAATGACTGTCATGTGGACCCACTGACAGAAGTCACAAGCTACAAGCTCATGGGATATGGGTGGCTCAGGCAGATCTGCAGAGCTGGAGGTAAGGACAAACGCAAGCGTTTCAAGGTGATCACTTAGTGCTCTGGGTATCCTAAACACACGCTAAACGTCTTTAAACTCTAGTCCAGTTGTCTTGACACGTGGTACACACTCACTAGACTAGTTAAAATCTCCTAAAGGGGTCATCATTGACCTCTCAGAGTTCAAAGGAGCAAGAGCAATGCTGCACAGATGCATAACCAAGTTTGTAGAACTGCCTGATCAACTTAATAAGCAAGCTCAGAGCTTCTGGAACTATAATACTCGTTTGTTATAGGGCATATATGGAAATCCATATATACATAAACAAACCCATTTCGAGACAGTTCAAAGAATGAAAATTACCTATTCATATCCATTGCTACATTTAATTTAAATAGACGTCATGTTTTTATGAAACACTACATAGGTACTTTTACACATACAGTTTTTAGCTGAGTTGGCCATTTTTTATAAGTTTGCCTATTTTTTTCAGTGATGGCTTCTCAACTCCTTGAAAAGTATTTGAGAGAAGGTAACACTGTTGCGCGAACTAACATTCTTTTCTGATATGGCAAGAGCAAAAATAAGCCTCTGAATGGGATAGAGTGGAACATAAGACTCTGAAAGAGGAAAGGCCGGATTTATATAAATGCCTTCTTTTCTCACTGTGGAGACTTGGGCTAAGCCCCTGAGGTTGGTCTGTAGTAGTAGCTGCATCCACTTGTGCTTACTGAGGTTCTAGTTTGTGGGAAGCAATGAGATAAACGCTACAGCTACCAGCATAGAAAATTCCAAGTAACCTGTCTTTGGTGTGGTCAATCTGATCTAAACGATCAGATGTTTAGTATCAAATTTTCTAAGAATGAGTCAAAATCGAAGGCAGAAAAGGCTCACAGTATTAGTTAACTAAAAAAGTCAAAGGCCTCCCTGAAGTCACCCCCATTCAGCTTTTTTTCTCTGCGCAATAGTGACCGAGGATCTAAGACCCTGCATAAAGATACACTGATGCAGGGAGAGAATTCCAGGATGTCCACTTACAAAGCTCGTGACACAAAACAAAGATCTCACATACTTAGAAAATATGAACAGGTGTTAAAAACATAATGGACTGTTTCTTCAAGCCTCAGCTAACTAGAAATATCTGTCACCCGAAGGCATCTCCTTTTCTAGCACCCTGGTTACTACAAAAAAAAATATAGAGGAGGAAAAGTTAGTTAAAAAGTCTTGAAGTCTGGTCCTGTGGGCTTTTTTTGGTTGGGAGGTTTTTGATGACAGCTTCTATTTCCTCGCGACTTATAGGTCTATTTAAATTGTTCACCTGGACTTGATTTAATTTCGGTATGTGGTATTTTTTATCTAAAAAACTGTCCATTTCTTTTACATTTTCCAATTTTGTGGCATACAGGCTTTCGTAGTAAGACCTAATGATTCTTTGAATTTCCTCAGTGTCTGTTGTTATGTCCCCCTTTTCATTTCTGATCTTGTTAATTTGAGTGTTCTCTCTCTGCCTTTTGATTAGTTTGGATAGGGGTTTGTCGATTTTGTTGATT
>PVIU01021547.1:0-31344 GCA_004026605.1 Ondatra zibethicus
CAGACCAGATAAAGATGAGAGAGAGAAAGAAAGAGAGAGAGGGAGAGAGAACTATAAAGGCATTTATTTTTCAGCAAAATACTTGCAAATTGGAAACAGTCACATACCAAAAAAAGATTATTCACAGTGATCAAGTTGGCTTTAATCTCAGAAATACAATGATGGCTTAGCATATACCAAATAATAAATGTAAAAATCTTATAAACAGACTTATAGACAAAAATTGCACGGTTATCTCAATAGATGCAGCAAATAGACTTTGACATAAATCCAATATCTCCCCATGATAACAATTCCGAGAGAAAACAGTGTGGGAGAGAAAATAACTTAATATAACAGACACTATATCTGACAAACCCATAGGCAACATTATTGTAAATGAAGAAAAGCTCAAAGCAATTCCATTAAAATGAGGAGTAAGGACTAGCCACTGTCTCTACTCTTAATCAATACAGCACTTGAAATTTAAAGCAATAAAACAAGACAAGAAAATAAAAGGAATAGAAGCAGGGAAGGAGGAAATGAAAGTGTTTTTCTTCGCTACTCATAAAAAAGTCTAGACTCCATCAGAAAATTCTTAGAACTAATTAATATTTTCAGAAAAGATGCAGGACACAAAACGAACACAATAACCAGGATCCTTTCTTTATACTTATGGCAAGGTCACTGAGGACAAAACCAGGAAGAATTCTCATTCAGAGTAGATTTAATACTGCAGAATAAACCTATCCAAGAAGGCTAGGTTCATGACCAATATGACCTCTAAAACAAAATATTATAAACTCTGAAGTAGTAAATCAAGGATGGCACTAGAAGATGAAAGGCCTTTTATGCTCATGGATTGAGAGAATTAATATTGTGAAAATTACCATTTTACCAAAAGCAATTCTGAGACTCAGTGAAACCCCAATCAAATCTCTATGCTATTCTTTACAGAAGTGATGATAGGAGGGTCAGAAAATATCCATATTCTGGGCAGGACGGTCATTGTAACCATGAACTCATAGCCGTTATAGATGTCTTTACTGGCTCTGCACAAGAATGGGCTCATCTAAAATGAAGCACGGATGCAGGAAGGAATCAGAGAGCCTTGACTGTCACTGTTGAACTATTTGCTACCTATATATTCAGGGAAATGAGGGCCAGCTGCCTTCAGTTCTGTATCCACTAATGATCCCACGAAGCTCCAATGGATAGTTCCAATCCAGTGATCAAACACCTAGACCCCTAGACCTATTTAAACTAAATGGGTGACAAAACAAAAGTCACGAATCTGAGAGAAAAACTGCTAAGGGTAAGAGAGGATTGATCAGGGTGGATTGAAAGGGGGAAACAATTACATATATATATATATATATATATATATATATATGAATACATTATATGTGTGTATGTATATATGACATTTTCATATAATAAAATATATATGAGAGTAGTCAAAGGAGGATGCAGGACTTTAGTAAGGGGACTAAAGATGATAATGGAAGGTGAATATATTTGAAGTGTGCCCTACTTGAGTAGCTGTGAAGTAGTCTAATGTAGTCAAATGTATTCTAGAGATAATGTCTTTTGAATTGGACAGTCTCTGTATTTCCATGTTTAATCGACTCCTGTGAAGAGGGACTGGGTCAACGACTCAGTCCTTAGAGTTAGGAATGTGGTCAGTCTGTGTCTGTTCTAGATTAGCATCTCAGACACTCTGTGGTTGTGGAATTTCAAGTTACGTCCCTGAATACATATGTGCCAAATGGCCTTGAGCAAAAAGTCTTCCCAAGTTTTAGTTTCCAATTCTGTACAGCTCTCATTTATAATGGTATCTATTTCTCAGATTATTATGAAAATTAAATGGTAATGCATGTAAAGCAGCTAGCTAATTGACACACAGTGAGAGCTAAACTGTTTCATTATTCTATTTTAAGCCCTAATTCAAATGTCACTTCCTTTTCCTCCCAGATTGTTTTGTGTTTCTAATTATTTAAAAATTATATAAAAAATACTGTCATGGGAAAAGTCAGCATATAGTTTTGAATATTAGAAGATTATAAAACATGACCTATGATAGTGTCTGCTGTGTTAACAATGGAATAGTTTTGTCACATTTAGATTTTTCAAGTATTCTACAATAAATATAAATTATATATAAAATAAAAAATAATACTATATTGTGCTAATCATTCATGCTATAGTTATTTTGAAAGTAATGGTCCATAGAAATACAATTTTCAAATTACTTGCTTATTTCTCTAATTATTTAAGTAATATATACATTTTATTTCTTGTCATTTTCAGATTTACATCCCATTTGTCTATGTATTATAGAAGAATATTATTTCTCTCTTGCTCTAACATCCAATTTCATACTTTTCCATCTTCAAGTAAAATACTATTATAATATATTCATTAAGCCATTATTCCTGTGTGTTGTAAGTATGCAAATACAGGGCATAGTTGAACTTGTAATTTTCTGATTATTTTCTGTAATTTTAGTCTAATAAGGAAATAACTAGTTGTATATTTAAAAATATTTGTATATTTAATAATTGTGTCCCTGTTACTGCCTTTCCTCAAATGTTCCTATAATGCCAGCAACCAATATTCTCTCTGTTTTCTTAGAGACATCATTACATATGTTTTGTCATAAAAAGTTAATTTGTAGAACACAAAATCGTCATATAAAAATTCGTAACATTTTTTACACCAATAGCAAGAAGTTGCTGAGAAAAAGATCAGGAAAGGAATTTAACCACAATAGCCCCAAAAATACCAAACGATAATTTTAACCATAAGAGTAGATGGCTTCTCCAACATTATACAGCAAAGAAATTTATCAGCAGAGGGAAAATATGGCAAATTAACCAAAATTTTACAAAATATTCATTTGAAAAATAATCAGCTTTCATAAAAATAAAGACTAAGGATAAAAGATGAAAAACTCAAATAACATAGTTTATAAAAAAAAGATGTTTAATGTCATTAGTCATCAAGAAAATATAGGAAAAAAACCAGTAAGCAACCAGTTTACAAAATTAGATTCACCATCACCAGAATGAAAAAGTAAAACACTGCCAGGCTTATCACAGAAGAGGAGATGGGAAGAGTGTAAAAGGCAGAGGATCCAAATGCTGTCCTGTTCCCTAGGCAGGACAGGAAAATGCATCCCAAAGCCCTCAACAGTATGATTGCCTGAACAAGATTAGTATAACACAATGCCAAATGATACGCCTATGTGGATGGTGAAAATTCACCAACATCTTTCTCCTAGATGAAGGGCTACCAGTGGCCAAGATTTGCTAAGAGAAGGAGAATGTTTCTTCCAGAGAGGAGTTCCTACATATTCTAATTAATAATATTCTCTCATTTGTTACAGAATGGACAGATTTGTAGGATACTATTTTTAGTAAAGCACAACATAAAAAGATACAATTAATATGTGTTTATTCTCACAGATAAATGCTAATAATTAGTTGGTCAGACTATAGACTAATAATTACTATAACCTAGGTAAGGTGGTAATGAGAAGGGATAGGTGGAGGTTCTATTGCAGATCCCAAAAGACAAAAGTATTAAATTCTACTGACCTACAAGACAGTAGAGAGATGAAATGTGTGCGTGCGTGTGTGCATGCGTGCGTGCATGTGTGTGTGTGTGTGTGTGTGTGTGTTGGAGCTAATGAGCCTCAAACAAAAATAATTGTATATAGAGATGTATGAGTGTCTTGATGTTGTCCATACATGTTGCTTCTATACTAAGATACTCTGAAGTACTCCATACGTAAAATTTTATCAGTAATCAGAAGCATTTTTATTGCAGTATATATAAAACAAATTATAACACTGCCCTTAAATATGTGTAAACAGTAATTTTAAAACTTTTATTTTACAAACTTGCATTTCTATATGTACTGTATCTTCGTTTTTAAAACAGAGTCTCACATAGCTCAGGCTAGCTCAGAACTTGCTATATAGCTAAGGACCACCTTGATCTTACCTTCCTGCCTTCATTTCCCAAACGCAGGAGTATAGGTGTGCACTAGCATGCCCAGTTCATGTGGTGCTGAGGAGCAATACTAGGGTTATGTGTAGTCTAGCCAGGCGCTCTACCAAATGGACTACATCCCCTAGTCTTTCAGGTTTATAGAATTTTTAAGAAAATTAATTCTTACAAAAAAAAACCCTCCTGGGATTTTAGTTAAGTTGATATTTAATTCATCATTAAATGTTGGAAGAATTATTATTTTAGCAATATTGAGTCATTTGATACATAAGCCTGGTATTTCTCTATAATCAGACTAAATAATTAACAATATTTTGTGGTTTTCAATATAGTGTTCATATAGATAGAGACAGAGAGACAGAGAGACAGAGAGAGACAGAGAGACTCCTTTATGAGAATTTGTGACAATTACTCACAGGTTTGAGGAAGTTGTTTTCTATGTAAATTGGCTATTATGGACTGCTAATTGTGTAATTTAAACATGTTGTCTCTTGTTTTATTTACTATGACAAAGATTTTCCTGATGATTTTTGTTTATTTGTTTGCTTTGGTTTTTCAAGACAAGATTTCTCTTTGTAGCTTTGGTGGCTGTCCTGGAACTAGCTCTTGTAGACCAGGCTGGCCCCAAACTCACAAAGATCTGCCTGACTCTGCCTCCTGAGTGCTGATATTAAAGATGTGCACCACCCAGCTTCCCTGTAATTTTTAATCCAGTTTAGCATTAAATACTTTGAAGCTGTGACATCAGTTATCACGTTGTCAGTATTTTCATCTTATGTTATAATAAACCTTTCATTATTATAACTGATTCTCCTACCCTAGTAATGCTTTTTATATCACCATTTCTTCTCCTGGCACCACAATTGCTCTAGGCTATTTTCTGACTTTTATTTTTCACTTTTTTTCAGGTTTTCCACTTCTTTATTTTTTGCTTTATCCTTGTAAGGAAATCATTTTGAGGGCCTGAAGAGATGATGGCTCAGCAGTTAAGAGAACATACTGTTCTTCCAAAGGACCCGAGTTCACTTTCCAGCAACCACCTCAGAAAACTCACAATTGTGTGCTCCAGAGGATCTGAAACTCTCAGTTGGCCTCTACAGGCATGCTCACTCATGTGACAGACGTACAGACACACACACACACGCACACACACACACACACACACAGAGAGAGAGAAATACATACATAATTAAAAATAAATTCTAAAAACAATTATTTTTGTAGGCTCCCTGTCTCTCAATTTTTTGCTACTGTATGAACTCCTCTTGAGTGTAGGTGGAACTTGCTGATCCACATGGCACAAAGAATCAAAGGCAATGCCAAGTATGTCCCTGCATAGTCATCTGTATCTCAACACTATGCACTAGAGCCGAAAATTGGAAAAAGATGAATGGATGAAGAAAATGCGCAACCTACACACCGTGTGGTTTCATTCAGCAGAAAGACAACTGAAATTACACCATTTGCAGGGCAATGATGGAACAAAAGAGCATCGTGCTAAGGGAAATAAACCAGACACTTGAAGACAGCTACCATGACTTCTCCCATTTCTATGATTCTTAAGACAAAAGGGGTAAGACAGAAATGGAATCAACCTAGAACATGAATAGGATAAAAGAGAAATATAAAAGGCGATAAAGGGGTTAAAAGAGAGAATAGATATGACCAAAGTAAATTATGTGTATTCTATCTGTAGTATACACAAAGTATTTTGTGTGTAGAAATGTCACAGTGAAACTCAATATATTTTGTACAATTTATGCTACTAAAAACAGAACTCTATGAGGCTAAAATAAAGATGAGTAGTGATTGCTTTTGTTAAATGCTACTGACACTCTCTGGGCTACTCTAATGTAAGGGCATTTTTTTAAACCAAGTGATATGGTTACAGACTAGAAATCTGTGTAGGCCACATCAACCATCTCGATATTCATGTTGTCAGTTTTTGTCGAAGGTTCATTTCATCATTATTGAAAGATCATTGACCTTTTCTTTTACAGTGAGAAATGTTTATTGATTTCCTTTCATGCCCCAATCTATCCTTAAAATGAAGAGATACTTACACTATCAAGGACCTAGCTTCAACAGGCAAGGTTGTTAGCTTCCCGTTATCACCAAACACTGGGCTTTGCTTCCTGTCATCTTGACTCATTGAATTAAAACATAACCACTTTCAAGTTCAAAGTGTTTGATGATGTCTTAAAGACGAATGCCAGCTTCTGGATTGTACATAGTTCTTTCGATTGGCAATTTTTGACAGCGTCTGACACGAGATAGTCTCAGTTTCCTAATGGCTTGTTGATATACAAACTTTATGTTCAAGACTTCATCTATGATTTTCAGGATATTTCCAACAAGCAGTTGTTGAAGGAAACTGAACGCCTGTAGTATGAACCAGTATAGGTGGTCCTGATGCTGCCCACAAATTCAATTAGCATGTATTGCATATATTTGTTTAGGTATTTTGCCCTTACTAGGTCTGAATATTCTCACAGATCAACTTATTTTTCATTGTAATGTATGACTTTAAAAAATAATTCCCTAAGAGTATTAAAATGCATATTATAGTAGCTGACTCAATATCAAAACAAAATTTCTTCTCCATTCTTGATGACTTATAAAGTACATTGTTAGACATAAAATAGAATAATATGGAAATATTATTTGGAAATATGATTACTTATTGAAAGTTCATATATTTTTTTCCTTTGTTCTATTTCAAAATTTCATTTAATTCAGGGCTGAGACTGAATTGATTGAGCTGTATTCTTCAACCCTTGAACGTTCAGGTACTTTCTAAGGTTTGTGTTAATTTTATATTTTATGAGCCACAAAGGAAAGTTATTTATTCAATTATTCAGTTGAGTGTGCTATCTCTGTAAAGCCCTTCATAAATACAAAGTAGTTGCCCTTCCGGCAAAGGATAAAAGCAAAAAAAAAAAAAAAAAAACAAAAAAAAAACAACTTGTTATTTAGCAGATTTTTTTTTCATTTTCTCTTTTTTATGGCCTGTTGCTATGGAAACAACACTATTCTATCTGTAGACAAATGACATTATTCATCAACAGTATTCTGTATGGGAAATTTACCACAGCCAAAGAAGGCAAGCTAAAGAACTGCCCACCAATAGGTTCAGCACTTCAAAGAGTGAGACAGCTCCCAACAGGTTCTACTATCTATGTTGGCAATATCAAAACACAAAGAGGAATTTGTTCTCAAAACTGAACACATTGGCACTGAGCTGCACTTTTAAGGGTTAAGAAGTGAGGCTGCCACAGCAGAATTCAGAACTTGTCTGAATTAATAAACACAGTCCCCTCCCACCAATATTTCATAGTCATGTTGTACAGTTCATTGTTATTGTTTCAGAATGCTTTGGGTTTTCCTTCAGTTGTTAGAAAATCCACTGCTTATTTTATAATGATGTATAATCAAAGGCAATTGTGTATAGATATAGATGATGGATCGTGAGTTAGGAGGCTAATTATTCATTTATCTGATGTTATAGTTATAATTCACAGGTAATCCACACACAATGGAACTTTATCTAAACATTTTGTTATATTCCTTGAATTTCTGATGTTTCTTCAAAGACAGATGCTCTTAGATCTACTTGACCCATATGGACAAGAAGTCAAAAGATATTAATACTATGCCTTTCACTTTAAGTTACCAAATGGATCATAACACAACAAATGAACATGGACACTCATAAGTATCTCAACTTTCAATCAACAGTTAATCAGATTTCAAATCAGACTAATTTTTTCTTGTCCTCATTTAAATCTGACAAAGTACATTACAGCTTTGTGTTGTGTGGTCCTCCTGAGACAGGGTCTCATGTGGTCCAGATTGACCTTCAACTCACAATGTAGCCAAAGTTGAACTTGAACTTCTCATCCTCCGGCTGATTTCCAGGGTGCTGGGTGCTGTGATTCTAGCCCTCTGTCACCATGCCAGGTTTTAGGTGGCACTTGAAACCAAATTCAGAGTTTTATGAATATACTAGTGAAGCACTCAACTGAGGATGAAACCAAATTCAGAGTTTTATGGATATACTAGTGAAGCACTGTCAACTGAGGATCATTCCAGCCTATTACATCTTCTTTAGCTATCTTTTCGCTTTGATGTTTCTCTTTCAGGGAGTTATAAATACTTGTGCATGTGTTGCTATCAATTAAACCACAGACTTTGTTCATGGTAGCCATATACACTAGCATCAACTATACTCTCAGTGTATAAGAGGACTGTTAGTTATGACTCTTGTTGCTGTGAACAAATGCAACCAGAAACAGCTCTAGAAAAGAAAGATTTGCTTTGGTTTGTGATATCAGAGCATTTCATCTATGGTTGTTAATTCCCAGGTACTTGGATGGTCATGACAGAGAAAGTAGTAGATTAGCCTGTTCAATTCTTCATGACCAGTAGCACAGAGAGTACCAGGAGGCGATACAGGGAAAGATAAATCTTGAACAATCACCTTGACTGTCTTTCTTTCTCCAATCAGGTCCCATTTCCAAAAATTTCCACAACCTCCCAAATAATGCCCCATCTGGAGAAGAAATGTAAATTTATGGCAGGTATAACATGTTCATATTATAACAAAAGATCTACAACCATTAAAGGTCAACACTATAGAGTAGAATCAAACTCCAAATGTCCACTTTTGCTGCCTATGTGACTTCATGATATTTACTTAAGTACTTTTCTGTTCTCTAGCTTCTAAAATTGATACAATAAAAATATTTAATTCAGAGGATTCTAGAAAGAATCAAAGGATTTATTGTGCAGTACCAAGCAGGTCTCAACAGTGACAATTAATAAAATATGTTTATTCATTTATGTTAAAGTGGAATGCTAATTTTAACTATATAATTATTATTATTTTTCTTTTGTTTAAAAGCATATCTACTAAAATAGTCATTTTGAAAATGTGATCCCCAAACAAACGTGGCAGAACAGCTAAGAACACAATTGAAAATCACATTGCTGGGGTTGGAATGGCACCTCAATTACTAAAGCTTTTGTTGCATAAGGATAAGTATCTGAGTTCAATCACCAACCCCCACATAAAAGGCAGCCATGGCAACACATGCCTGTGACTCTGTCACAGGGAGGCAGATAAGAGGACCCCTCCTAAGGGCACTCTAGCCAAATAAGCGGAATAAGATGAAGTTCAATATATATGAAGTTTCAGTGAGAAACCTTGTCTCAGAAAATAAAGTGGAAATATTAAGATAAAACCACGGTCAACCTCTGCAATCTCTGGTATCTACACATGCATCCACATACGAACACACATGACAATGCAATACATGCAAACACACACACATACACACACGGGTTGGGGAAAGAGAGTATTGCAAGTCCTTATTTCCAGGCTTGCTGGCATATTAAACAAGAAGCCCTGAAGATGACTCCCCCAGATATCTGTAATTTAAAATAACATCCAGGTCCAATGCACAACAACATTTGGGAAACAGTGTGGGAAAGTAAAATCAAACATTTGTCCTACTTTTACCCAAGGCTAGTTCTGCCTGAAGATGATTTTGGAATCTACCCACAATGCTGTGATTTTCCTAGAGGCAGTTTGCAGAGCTGCAAATGGATACTGCAATCAGGCTGTTGCTTTGAGCCCATGTAATCACTAAGGTTCTTGATTAATAGCTAATCATTTCATCTTGACTTCATTTGAGATGATCAATTATTTTATAATGATTTCCTCTTCTCTGGAATGAGATGCAACACTGTCATTATCACAGCCATTATAAAACACTGCTGGAATTTCTCCAGAGTTGAAGTGCAAAGAACCTTAGAGGTGCCCTTAAAAGCAAGCTAGCCTCAATTTCAGCATTTTAAAAAAATGCAGTAGTGAATGGCTATTTTTCTATCCTACCTCTCATTGCTTAGTAAGATTCACAGTGGGAAATGATATACATGTAACTTAGGTAAAGTCAGCTTCCATTTGAACCTAAGGGGGACATTTGCCCATCTCAAGAGTGAAATTTAAGCCACTTCATAAGGATCTATTGAATTAAATTCATTTTTATCCATGTTGATTTTGTAGATGAAAAGGCTTAGACAATTTAAATGTTTCATCTGCCTTTAATTCAAAAGTTATTTTAACCTCCATGTGTCTCTTAAAGTGTACAGCTAAGGAGTTATTTCCATTGATTGCATAAATTTCTTCAGACTAAAGAACGATTCAATAAACACTTTGAAAACAATATTAAAATTAGGCAATGGAATATTTAAGTTCTTCATATGCTTTTTGGAGGGTACTCAGCTATTACTAGTTGAAATTTTTGCTTAAATTTTTATGTAAAGCCTGTGAAATTTACAGAGAATTCTTTATATTTCCAGAACTGGGGAATGTAGTTCAGTGGTAGAGAATATATTTTGGAGATCCTCAGCTCAGTCATAGCCATGCTTACTTGTTCAACCAAGTTAGAGACTTGATAGCATTTTCCTGGAACTTCTGGCTTTTGTAGTGATATGCAAGCTCCATATTTGAGCAGGTAGAGAAAAATATCCCAACTAGGTGACAGCCATTACTCTGTCTTCCTAACTTCCTTCATATCTGATTTAAGGAAGGTAAACAATACTACTTATGTAAGGACTTCAAAACTAATCAAATATAATAAACTTACTGGTGCACTCTGTTAGTATCCTAGCCCAGTAATTTCCAAATTTTTCTTATTAAAAATGTGGGGAGGCATTTCAACTCTTGAAAGAACTTGCAAATGCAAGCATGAGGATCTGAGTTCAAAACTCAAAGCCCACATTCAAAATATGATGATTGTTTTTGCATCCTCTTGAGATTCCAACATGGAGGAAGCATAGAAAAACAGATCCCAGGGACTTACTAGGCCAGCCCATACAGCCATATTAGTGAGTTCCATGCCGGGATAACACCCTGTTTCATAAAACCACCTTGTCATGCCTAAGCAATGACACTTGAGATTGTCCTCTGGCCTCCACATGCACTTGCATGTACATGTATCCCCACACGCAAATGATTACATTTACATACTCAGACCATAACAAAAATATATAGATTATTACATCCTAGACCAGAGGTAGATACATTGAACAGAACTAGGCCTTATCCAGGGTTCAAAAATAACCAGAACCTTAAGCATCATCCCCCCATTTCTCTGTGTGTGTGTGTGTGTGTGTGTGTTTGTGTGTACATATATAGAAACACACACATACAAGCACATGCACACACTCCTATATGACTTCAGTTTTGGGGGTGACAGAATGACCTAAAGGCGCCCCACTCATCCTGTGTTGATTACCCCTTGGAAAACAGAACAATAATTTCATCCTTCAATAGGACAAACTGCTTCATTCCTGGCACTGACATAACTATCATCAACATATTATGTTAACTTTTCTTTGTTAAAACATGGACCTGAGTACAGCTTTGAACTCTTTCTCCTCATCTAATGCTGAAATACCACTGGAAATAAACTTGTGCAGATGGTTATTTCTGATATGGACTGAAAAATATGAAATACCTTCTATATTTTTCTAGAATGAAGTATCTCATAGAGATGCAATGTTTTAGGCTTTCAACTTCCTCATTCTTATAAGGTACTCTGAAGTGAAAAAAAATAATTATTTAGCTGCATGTCATAGGAAGCACAAGGTCTTTGAAAAAGCAGACATTTCTTGTTATAAAATAAAACCACTCATTTTCAGAGAATTTTTACAATGTTTGCCTTAAGATTCGCTGATATGCATGATTTTTAAAAAAGACCCAATGTTATAGTCCCTGTCTTCAATGGGCCAGTTTAGCACCATGAATAGGTATATCTTGCTAATTTGTAAGGGATTAATACATTGCTGAGCCGAATTCCTTCATAGTGACAAAACAAGAAATGTTTCCTAGCAACATGAAATCATTGACACAAGGATTCAATTTTCAGCATTTTGCACAAAAGGCAAGAAGCTTATTTTGCAGAAGAGTTGAATAGGAGGTTTAGGCTAAATGTGGGACCCCCCAAGACTAAAAGCTACATCTGTGTCCAGCATGCTGCCCGTGATTGAAAAGTCATAACTGAGCCTTTCTTTGCTGAAAAAAAAAACCTAGAGTCCCAAATACAAGGAACCCCCAAATAACTTTCACATTACTTTGATTCTCAATAACTGTCACATTACTTTGATTCTTATGAATAGAGATGCTGGTAAACTGTTATCCCAGTTAAATACAGAGGAATGTTGACAGACACAAGGGGGTAAAGTATTATTTCAGTTAAATGCAGAGGAATGTTGACAGACACAAGAGTTAGGGTTGTCTTTACTTCTTTCATATCCTTGAATTTTCTTATAATTTTAAGACCTATTAAATGAGATAAAGTAATCTCAGAGCTAGTTTTTACCTGCGCTTAAAAAAGAGCTAGTCATTGGTGATGGATGACGGAGGCAAGGTCAACAATGGAAAATAAAATGGTCCCCTCCACAGATATTTCTGTAATTCACAGAAAGGGAGGGTAGGGGCATTCATTTATTTTTGAGTCAGAATAACAGCTATTTTTAAACTAAAAAAAAAAATGAAGAAATGAAGGTGTTCACTTGAAGTCAGTGTTGGTAAAGTTGAGAACGTAATTCCTAAACTGAGTCCTGTCTATGGTGAATGGCATGTCTATGAATTTGAACAGCTGTTAACAACCTCCAGGCCCACAGGATGACCTCTGGCGAAATGTGGAATCGTCAGAATGATCTCAACTTCCCCAAGGACGCAACAACGAATGAATGTCATAGCTGTAACAAAGAATAACTTAGACGACTCATTATATGCCAGTCCCAAATAAGCTGCTGTGTAAAAGTGAACATGTTCCATCTCTCAGATTTTTCATGGTCTTCAAAATTTAAAAGACACCTACAAAACTGTTTTATCTTTATGACACTTAGGTACTGAGCATATAAAATAGAATAGCATTTATCTAAAGAAGACATTTAGATTTTTTATTTAAATAAATTAGTAAATGTAACTTTAGTGTCTTCTCTTTTCCTGTAGAAATTAAAAAAATAATAAAATTAGTAAACATCGTGGCTTAAGCCAGCTGAAATAAAGAAAACTATGTAGAATTAGATAATAAGAAAAATATTTTTTCGTGGTGGAGCAGAGACTAGCAGATTTTAAACGACGCTATAGTAAAGTCTGTGGAAAATGAAGCAGCTTTCTAAGTAGAAGGTTCTAACTATAAAATAATACAGATGTTCATGGGTTCTTGAAAATAAGGACAAAATATTATATATAAGAAATCAGGGATATTAGTGCAACCTTGGAATCCTGAGCCTTCAGAGTGTTGAGATGGGTGTACCCAGATGGGAGCCAGCCTTGGTTACTTAATGAAGCTGCCTTACAGTTTGCTGTGATATGTCCCCTACAGGTTCATTTAGTTGAAAACATAGTCCTGGGAGCTTAAGGAATATTTAGGAAGCATCAGTAAGAAAAAGGGGTCAGTGAGGACCAAATACAGAGTGTTTCAACCCAACCACTCCTTGAGCCCCAGCCTCTCTGCTTCCTAAATCCCCATCTAATCAGCCAACCCATGCTCCATTTGGCATCACACGCAGACATCATACCTTCCCTGACATGATGGCCTGTATGTCATGACTCATGCACCTGAATAATCCTCTCTTCCTTTAACCTGCTTATCGTACCCTTGGTCACAGTGATAAGAAAAGCAACTAACACCTCATATCAAAAGAAAAAATACCAAGAAAACATAATTAAAAGATATTTTATGGTGATGAATTTCCTCTTATTTTTCTCTACTCAGTATTACATGGTTTAAAATTTAAGTAGCTGGGTATTTGTTTCTATTTATATTTATCAAAGAAAGATTCATAAATCCACTCCACTGACTATTTCCTTGTGCTCAGAGTGGCAGTTTGATCTTGCTCAGTGAAAAGAACAGGACCACTGGGCTTCAGATTATTCTAATGAACTCATCACCTCTAAGACCCTTTAGGGGAAGAAGAAGGGTTTTATGAGATGGGTAACTTTGCAGTGTATAACAAGGGTTAAAATTCACTATATACATGTTTTGGGAACAGTGACCCAAAACAGTTTTGTTTTGTTTTGTTTTAGAATTAACTTATAGTGAAAAGAATGCAGTAGATGTGTGGGAATAGTTTTAATTTAAATGTAAGATTAGAAGTTTAAAAATACATATATAAATAATCTAGAAAATAATCTCTTATGAGTCTCATAGCAATTGACAACCAATCTCAGCTTTTCTGAAGGTCTGAATAAGAAGGTTTTCTCTCCTCTTTGTGTTTTTGAGAGCTGAGAGGAATTAGGGAGAAATTAAAGGCATGAAGGTTTAAAGAGTACCTTTTTAATATTTCAATTTCAATTTACATATGACTTTCTTTTGTATTACTTCCGAACCCAAACACAATTGGTCTTTGTCACAATTATACAATTCTTCCATCTAACTTTCCCAACAAAGGAATCTGAATGAAAGAGTTTGAAAAACAGATAAAAACAATAGTATAAAAAGCTATTATATTTTCTGAATTTTATACCTTCTACATTGCTACAAGAAAAAGATAACAAAACAAACAAACAAACAAAAAACAAAGCTAATTTGTAGAATAGATCATCTGCCTCCCAGAAACATTTTTATTTTTTCCAGAGCTTTTTCTATGGCAGCTTTCTGCATTCTTTCATCAATCCTTTAGAAAGGAGAGTCATATCTCCAGGCTGCTGAAATGGAAAGGTCCCAGGTTGGGGTTCAGCTTTGTGCCTTTTCCCCATGTTTTGGCTGTCTTATTTAACATTGTAAATACGGATGATGCCTCCTCAGGCTGTTCAAACTGACGGTAAACAGGGGCCGTGTTCACCTCTCATTGCTAAAAGAGCAATTTAGAAGAACTCTGGGATGTAACCCTGCCCAATAAGCAAGAAATCCTCACAGTGCCTAATGCTTAAAATTCTCTTTACATCTAGAGTCGGCTATAGATGATTTTTTGTACCCTGAACAGAAGGGCAATGTACTGTCTTTTCTGAGACTTATTGACAAATCATTTACACCCTTATTTGAAAAAAAAATCTTTATCATATTTTAGATGTGATTGTAAAGAGCAGAATATATTTTTAAAATTATGTCACTGATTTCATCTATATTAGTTTAATTTATTTTTATATGTAGATTAACAACTATTATCTTATTCAGTGCTTTTAGTTTTTCATGCCAACTGTTTGACTCTCATCTTGCCTTTTGTTAAAATGATCATTTTGTGTAATTACAGTTTTTTTCTCCTGTATCAAGTAAGAGTAAATATGCTCCTTTTCACCTATTTTCATGATTATCTTTTAACTTACAAAAGTCTATTTGTTATTAATTTGCTGTCTTTTCTACACACTAAGTGGAAAGAACAGAATATTTTAACTCACCTCACTGTGCCCTCTCATATGCATTTATGTGTATATAAATATAGATACTCATAAATAGTATATAAATACATGTTTGTTTCAGGTAAGTTTTATTTTTTCCTTTCAGTGGAAAGATAAAATTACGCATTAGTCATGAAACACATGATGTTTGATATATATCAAATATATATATACATATATATTCCAAAATAAAAATAAGCATATGAGCTATCTACTTTATTACTATTTGTGATGAAAATTCTTAAAATCTACACTCAGAACTTTTGAGAATATAAGATAGTGTTATCACGGGCAGTGGTGGCGCATGCCTTTAATTCCAGCACTTGGGAGGCAGAGGCAGGTGGATCTCTGTGAGTTCAAGACTAGCCTGGTCTACAAGAGCTAGTTCGAGGACAGGCTCCAAAGCCACAGAGAAACCCTGTCTCAAAAAACCGAAAAACAAACAAACAAAGATACTGTTATCAAACACAGTGTTCCATAATTCCACGAACTTATTGCAGCATTTGACCGGCATGCCCCCATCCCTTTCCCTACCACTGACTAGTAACTATACTCTACAAATAACTGTAAACGTGAACTTCTGGCGTATTTCTCTGCTCCTGGCTATTTTATTTACAGAATACTTTCCAAGACCATTTATATTCTTATAAATTTCCTTCTCTTTCTGCACAGATATGATCTCACTGTGGATTTACAACACATCTTTACATCAGTCTGCTGATGGACACTTTGTTTGAGTGAACTTTTTTCCTCTCCTTTTGGTGGTATTGGAAAACAAACCCCAGGCTTCACACATGCAAAGCGTGACTTCTACCACCGAGCTACAACTGTGACCCTGCTTCAATTAATCTGTTTGTTAATAAGCATAATGCTGCAATAAACAGTCCAAATGGCTTTGCCAAACTGACTGTGGATATGGACACTGTAGTTGGGACTGTTGTATCTTATGATAATTCCACTTTTGATTTTGCAAGGAATGCCTATATTGTTTTCTACAATAATTACACTACTTTATCTTCCAATTGCGTGCAGCAATTCCCCCTTTCCACACCCTCACCAACACCTCTCTTTGTTTATCATTGTGATAACAGCAATTCCAGCATTATCCCCATATTCTGTTCTTGAGGGGCTAGATGAAAAGAGCTGATTCAAGTTATTTAAAATTTTCTCCCCCTTTTCAATTCTCACCTTAAATGGAAGTTAAGGGCTCAAATTTCCACATCCACACAAATGACTGACCCAAGGAGTGGTTTGGTATTGAGCATTTGTAGCCCCAGTTTCAAATGGGTTGGTATCAGAGTTCCTAATTTTGACAAGCTGGAGAACTTCAGTTCAGTACAACTGAAAACAAAAACAGACAAACAAAATAGTTTTTCAACTTATCACTCTACATTTGATCTGCAAGGAGACAATATAATTCTGTTTCTGCCATAGGTCAGTTAAGATATCCAACACACCAATTCTTTTAACAGAGAAATTTCAATGTAAAAATTTTAGCTAGAAGAGAAAACTAGAAAGGCAAAGCAGACAGAAGTATTAAGAGATGAGTTGCAAGTTAGTCAGGGGACTTCAGAAATAGTGGACAGTTTTGGTAAGTATGTGCCTCAGCTAATCAGTTGAAGCTGTACAAAATAGATGTTGCCAAGGAATCTGCCTCTAGACTAAATTTGAACTTGAGACACAAAATAAATTCTTCCCTGGATCTCCATGACACTAGTCTACCTTTCTGATTTCAAAATAGCTTATTGCTATGATTTTCTAAATTCCTCAAAATGTGTGTGTGTATGTGTATCTGGTATCTGCTCTGACGCCAGAATTGAGAAAACGTTCAATCAATATTTGTTAAACAAACTTAAAAATTGGGCCTTTAAAATGCCTGAGCATTAAGCCTCTCCCACAAGATGAGGTGGATATTGTCCTTTCACAGGAAAACAATAGAAAACAACCTATTTATTTATTGTTTTATTTATTTTTATTAGTAGGCCACTGCACATTATAGTTGTGTAACTACCCCAGTGAATATGTGTGCATGTATATTCATTTATATGTCATAAAGCCTTGAGAAACTAACATAATTCTAAGATGTTTGAAGTTTGTGTTATGTAACAGTTTTTATTCTCCTTGTGTGGGCACAAAAGTCTGGGATTATGTTTGAAGAATAGGTTTAACTTTATAAAAGAGAACAAACTGGCAGTATTTCAAGTAGTATCTTTTATGTTATGAACGGCTTTGTATCCATATTTTTCCAGTTTCATTCCAATGATTGTTATTTCTGTCAGTGTAATTTTACCCTTGGGGGAGGATGTCTCCTGATTTTCCACTGTGATTTTGATTAATGAAGTATTTTATAAAGTATTTTCCTAATTTTTTTTACAAATTGGCTCATTTGCTACATTTGCAGGTGCTCTTTGTTTGCAGAATTAAAGTCTTTTGTCTCACACAGAGATACACACACAATACATAATATAGACACACACACACGTCATTTTAGTTTCTGAACAGTGTCTTTCAAAGAGCTAGATTTCTGTTTTCATAAATTCCATTCATCTGGGCTGTTGTTTGTTTTTTTTATGGTTCATGTTCACTTTTGTTGGTTTTGTTTGTTTTTTATCCTAAATACTTACATACCATAAGGCCACAGACATTTTCCATTATTCTTTTATTTGCCAGAATATTATCAATTTATATTTGACTTTTAGGTCTGAAGTACTTTTAAGTGAATTTTCACATGTGATGTGAAGTGATTGAATTTCTATTACTGACGTGGTCTCTCTGTCCCCTTCATAGTCCTATGTACCTAGCTGCCTTGGTGCTGAGATCAAGCAGGCACTAAGACAAGGGTCTCTTCTTCAGAAATCCATTTGGAGAATTAGTTGTGTGCAGAGAAAAAGGACATTGCTATTGAACAGCTTCAGATGTGTCCCTCCTCACCTATACCTGTTCCATTTTTTTTACAAAGCTCCTCCTAACCCTTTATGTCCCTCTGGGTTAAAGAAAAGCTTGTTTTCTGCCTGTCATTGTTTAGACATGACTCTGACCATGACTCGGAAACTATGTGTAGGTGATTCACTTGATCTCTGAGTCGAAGTTTCCAAACATTCTAGCCATTACAGCCAAGGCGCCAGCTATGAGGAAGAAGCTGCTATTGGTCACTTACATCCGTTAGGCTTCCTGCAAAAAGGGCAGTAAGTAACCTCTGATGATGTGATGGTTGCCACATGGCATAATAGAAGCACAGAGAAAAGTTCTGCTCAAATTCTCAATATCATAAAAACTAAAATTATATTTTGTTCTAAGTCACTAATGAAAGGTAGTGTGAACACGTCTTTATGAAATGGTACCAGAACTATTCCCAAGCAATAGCAAATCTCATAGAATGGATTAGCCTGGAATGAGATCTGACCACTTCTACAATAGGAGCTAAGCCTGTGCCCCCAGAGCAGAGGAAATGATCTCAAGTAAACCTGATTTCTTCCCTTAAGTGATCACAGGGGTAACAACTTCTCCAGAACCATTCTCGGGGCTACAATTGTAGTCATGATCTGTCACACCAGTCGTCTGATCAAGATCACTGTCTCTATCATCTGGACAAATCTCAACCTTCTACCTAGTTTCCCCCCATAAAATCTCAAAGTTAATGCAACACCTAGAAGACAGACCTGAGCCAGTGAACCCGTTTTCTGTTCTTCCCAATGGCCTTGCATAGATGAAAAGCCCCTTCTTTTTCTTTTCTGCACGTATCTCTTTGCTGCCATTTATTTTAAGCTATCTTCATTTTGTTTTGCTATGAAGCTCGTCCCACTATATGGGCTGAGCTGGCCTGAAGCTTGCGAGTCCAGGTTTCTCTGAAACTGCAGCAGTTTTTTCCTCAGCCTATTGATAGTGCAGGATTATAGGCTTGTGCAACCACACCCAGCTGAATGTTTAATGATCTGTAAGGCAATATATTGAGACACTTCTAATGGGACAGGATTCCACCATTGGATCTTTGTTAAATCTAATTCATTTTGGGAAGAAAAAAAAAAACACATGTAGTCCATTTTTTGATGTGTATTTTACAAAAGGTCTGGAAACTGTGTTATGGAGAGATAAGTATCTGGAGCAATTTTGGTCTTATTTTTAGAAATCACATGCTGCATTCGGATGCTTCTGGATAGCCCAATTTCCACATTTTAGTTCCTTTTTCAAATAGTTTGTTTCTATTCTTTGAAACTATACATTTCCAATTCATATTGACCATATCCCTACTACCTCCCTCCAACTGCCTCTACTATTCCCATCCCTTCTCCTACCCAACTTTATGTTCTTATATTTCTAAACATTATTAATAATCTTCATATTCTAATTGTGTAGCCCATATATATGTACACACACACAAATGCACGCATGCACACACACATATACATATATATATATATATATATATATATCACTAAGACATGGGTAACCTACCAGCATCAGAAGAATGAATCTCTCTCCTTCAACAGCCATTAACTGCGGCATCGGTGGAACCTCAGAACCCCACTCCCATCCATACTAGAATTTTTACTGGCCTGATCTTGCTCAGGTCTTTGAAGGACAACCACGGCTGCTAGGGGGTGAAATGTGCATCAGCCATGTCATGTCCAGAAGTCAGCATTTCATAGATTTCCTCCCTGTCTGGCAGCTCTTACGTTCTTTCTTCACCCTTCTATGATATTCCATGAACCTTGGATGATGGGAGACTGCTCCAGATGACTCATGAATAGCCGAGCACTCAGAGTTGTTAATCCTCGGCACATTCAACAGAGATGGGTCTTCATTAACCACCACCCACTGCCATAGAAGTTCCTTGGTCTGATTTGGAGAGTAGCACAAATCTATGGATATAAACAAAAGTATTTAGGATACAGACAACATGATCACTTAGAAAATGTTGATAGGTTCACCCCGCACTCATAGGCTTTTTGGTAACAGATACAAATTTTTCCTGTGGAGTAGACTTCATATCCAGTCAGAAAGTGATTGATTAACTCCGTTACTATCATGCCACTGTTGGATCAGTTGTCACTACTGTCAAATACATGATCCAGTCCTGGAGAGACCATTGTTTTTTTCCCCCTTCATCAGCCTCAATAACCTCTTTCGGACTTGAGTAAGAGAGGCAGCAAGGAGAGCTTCCTGCGCAGTTAAAGGTGGGCTTTTCTTTGGTCTGCATCAAAAATGAGTAGTTTCTTCTGCAGTGGTGGTTTCTTCTTACAGTCCAGTTATGGTCACCACTTATCTTGTTAAATGGCACCTGGGAACAAGCGTACAAGACTAATCTACTGGAATTATTGAAGAGACATTTTGCTATAAACCAAGATAACAATTGTCAGGTAATGTACTATATTGGAACAGATAGATAAATAGACTGGCCATAATGGATTGATGATGAAGAAAACCACGATCAGATCTGAAATGCTGACATGGCATTAGAACTATAAAATGAATAATAGATCAGAAGAGAGATGCCAGGAAGAACGATTTTCAGTAGAGAGATTGTAGACTCTTGCAACTGACAAAATAGAATAGAATCTGATGCATGTATCTCTGTGCAATATTTGAAAGGGATATTTGGTCAAAAAATGCAAACATTTTCTTTTTGGTATTGCCAAGTTACCCACTAAAATATTGCACCAGTTTATTTCTTTTATTCTCTCCTGGAAAATATCAAGATTTTACCATTTAAAAAATTTCAGCTTGTTTTACAAGGAAAACAAAAATCTATTTTTAATTGTATTGGTTACTATCTATATTTACTCTCGTCTCTTCCCCTTGTACTATTGTTCATATATTATACTTTTCAGAAAAGTTGCAGATTCTGGGCTATATTCCCAGAGGATTTCATTGCTTGCAGCAAGCTTTTATATGTCATTTTTCCAGCAAATATTTTTTACCCTCTTGCCTTCTTGTTTTGTTTGGCATTTGTAGAAAAAAATGCTTTATTATAACTAGTGAACTTTATTTTCCTCATTACAAAGCCTCCCATCATTTAAGCCTTAAAGTTATCTCCTGTTTATAATTACACAAAATTTGACATTTTCCTCCTGGTTTTCTATTTTCTGTTGAGCTGATTTTGTTTTGTTGAACTTTTATAGTCGCTTTGCCTGTTTGCTTTAGCATTCAAGTCCACCAGAATTAACTGTGTTCCATATGATGACTATCTAAAGTTTGTTTGTCAAGAAAACAAACAGTATCTTCACTATATCTACATTATTTCAAAAAATGATAATGATACTGACCTTGTATTTTCCTCTTTATTTTTTGAGATTGCCATTGAAAAGTTTTCAGCTTGTTTCATTAGGAAAACAAAATGTGTTCTAGTTACATTTCTCCCTTCCCTTTCTTCCCTTCAACACCTCCTATCTACTCCTCCTTCAAATTCATGGCCTCTTTTTTTGTCAGTTGTTACAGCACGTAAGTATTTATATATACATATTCCTAAATATAACCTGTAGAGTTTATAAAATGTTACTTATGTGCATGTTTTCAAGACTGACAGTTTGGCATTAAAAAACTAATTGGTGTGCTCTTCCCTGGGGAAGGACACATATCCCAGATACTTTACTCAGTAGCCTGTCTCTCTTTGTGTAGTGTTGCGGCCTAATGGGCTTTTCCAAGTTCAGTGTAAAATCCCTGTAAATCCTTGTTCTGCTCATGTTTGGTGGTAATGTTGGTGAAATTTTATGGTATAGCTTCTAATGCTACTAGATACAATCACAGCGAAGCCTCTGTCCCGCTGATTCTTAGAATCTTCTCAAACCCTCTTCCACAACGCTGACAGAGCCTTAAGTGCAGGCGTGTTTTGCAGATGTATCCACTGGGACTAGGCCTCACAGCTCTGCATTTTGTTTGGCTGTGGTTTTCTGTAGTGGTCTTTGTCTGTTGCAAAAAGAAATTTCATTAATGATGGGTAAAGACCACACTTATCTGTGGGTATAAGAACCAAAGTTTACAGATTGTTGTTAGCAATTGTGCTGGTTTAGTAAATTTGTGCGAATAGATTCTCCTCCAAAAAAGATCATGAGTAGTTAAAAAAAAAAAAAGAACTGAGTAGTTCACTAGGTTTCCAGTACCAGGAAGCACTGTATCCTCGTTGAGAGGGTCTTATATACATTAGAGCTTTGTTAGTTACCAACGAGGTATGTGTGCCACTACCGTATCCATAGGGTAATTGTGCCATATTGTTCACTGGTGTGACTCATAGATGTCCTATCTGGGTAAAACTGCTGGTTGACTTCATTCTTTAGCTACTTGCATGGTGCCTTCTGGTATCATGAAAGCTAGAGCTCAGAGAGAGGAAACTAAGATCAGTTACAGCTCAGGGGCCTCTGGGTCCTGTTTCTGAAGTGCAGAGTGTCTTCACAATAACATATATTCCACCTCCGGGAGGCACACAAAGGCACGTAATCAGTTGTTAATTTGGGGAAATTTCTTAGATATTTCTTAGATAGAGGACGTCCAACTCCATATATTTATATAACTCTTTAAATGTTCATCATTATTTACTGCAATATGGTACTTCCAGTGTAAGATTTAGATATAGGCAGTGTGGAGAAACACAGTACTATTAAAGCTGAAGGAAAACGATATAAAGTTATAATACCCCAACAGAGAAAACTCAAACTCAGCTGTTGAGCCCAGTGTGGTCACTTGGCAAATGTGTTCTTGAGTCTACATTATAAATGATAAGAACTATTTAACTGCTGCCAGTAGAAAATCAGCAACTACCCTAGCAGAGGATAATGCTAAGATTTCAGGACAGAACAATTTCCTACTGAGTCCATCCAGCCAAGTGGGAGATTTACTGCATCATTGAAACTCAATAAATGATTTAACCTTAACAACATAAAAATTTTGCCAGAAAATAAATTTATAAAAGATCAGAAAATGCAGCCAGTCTCCATTGGGGAATTTTCATAAGCATAGTCCAGGAATCCCCAACTGTCACCCTGGGAGTACTGTAATTTAACATCATAAAGTTACAGTTCAGTACCCTATGACCTGAGACTTTGACCAGGACTGAATTTTGATTAACCAGAATTAATTGTATTTGCCTGACCCTGGCTTTTATGGCCTTTATTTGCATGACTTTATTGCTATGACAGAAACATATACAACTGGAATTTAGGTTTATAGTAGCTCAAAATAACCTCCCCAAACTGTGCATGAACCATTATGGATTGCTCTCTTTTATAACTTATAAGATTTATGTCACAAAACTGAACACACACACACAAAAAAAATTCACCCTAACCATGAAATACTTATTAGACAGTGCACACTCCATTGGCTTTTGGATAGTTAATGCTCTACTCCTGGCCTGCAGTTTACTCAGTAAAGTCATTTCTTCGTTTGACATGAAAGGTGAATTCATCTGCTGCCTGCTAATATAAGCATATGTAGTTTCTTTCCTTAGCCACACTAATTTAGAACATATCTCTGGTCATTTTATCAGCCATTGTGGTCAATAAAGAAAGTGGGTCAGCTGGTGTGTGCTTATAATGTCCATTCATTTTATTATGTAAACCAGAGCCATTGCAGGCAGCCTACAGAACAGTGAAAAGATCTAGGTAAGTCACAGATAATGTGTTAGGTCAGGAGTGGAGACTGTGCTGTATTGAATGCGGTAAATTCATCACCATGTTATTGTATCTCTAGTGGATGGGATACGTTACCAGAACCCACCGAGTGAAACTGGTACTGCTTCCCACCTCCTTCATCCCTGATGATCTACTTAAAGAATTTTGCCTTTTTTTTTTTTTTAACCAAACCTTATACTGGAGACATGAGTCTTAAAGGACAAGAACCTTCTACTAGGGATACTCTAAGGACTCTCCTGGACTTGAAGCTATAACTACAATCTGGTCACTTTGTTCTTCTAATATCTGTGAGGCAGCATGCAGAGCAAGTTACATTAGGGACAATTGATGCTGATTACTATAATGGCTGGAAGCTGCTGTCACAAATTGGAATGAAGCAAGATTATCTGAAGTCCTGGGAGTTGACTTCGGTGCCAATTTATTTTCTCTGTCCAGTGATGAATAAGCAATTGTTGCCAACAAGTTCTTGCAAAGACTCAGTAATTAAAGGCTCAGATCATTTGGGAATACAGATCTAGGTCACCCCCCCAAACAAATTACAAAGACCAATTAAAGCGCTCACCAAAGAGGAATGTCTGTTTTCAGAGTGGTGTTAGAGGAAGTAACGATGAATATACTCAGTGATAGTTATAACTGCGGGGTTCTTGACTTGTTTTCTTTTCTCTAATCCTCTCACATGGTCTTTGCTATGATCGTGGCTGCCAACAATCTAGAAGGAGACTTTGCAATTGATTGGGCTTAAACAAGAGCACAAATGGGCAAGAGTTCTACAAAAGGTAAAAGAAATATAGCAGGCATTTGAGTGCTGTTAGGGATTGTCTCAGGGGCAATTTTTATTTCACTTATGTTTGCTTCAGCTAATTGGACACTGTTTCCAATGAGCTTCATGCGATTACAAAGGGAATCATCAGGTTTAATTAATTTAACTCTTGCCTCCACACTTGCTGCCCCTGTTAGACGCCAAGAAGCAGGTCGCTTATGTGCATCGTCTGATGCCTACGTGAACACAGATTTCAAATATGAGTCATCTATCCATCCACAGGACAAGCACTGTAGCAAATGGGAATAGATCTGATGACTTTCTTTTTGGTGGTCATTTTGGAGCCACCAAGAAGCCAGTGACACATTTATGAGCACTCTTGTCTTCTTCTCTTGCCTCATTCACCTATTCCTCTGATCAGTACTGGAATCACACTCCTCTGGAACATACTCCGATGCAAGTTTGTGTCTTGGTCTCCATTTACTGTGGAGTGCACAGTGAGAACATTTCCATTAGATCCAAGTCAAATGCTAGCTAATTTGGGGATGTACCTGGATGAACAACTGGGGTCTAAGGCATAATCTTCTCACAACAACAGGAAAAATATCCTGTACTCTGTTATTGGCTCATTTCTCAATGGGGCTGATAAATTGATTAATAAAGCAAGGAGACAGCTTAGATGCCCATTCTAGTAATACTGACTTTAAATATCAAATATTCATTTGTTAGCAAATTAAAAGCAGGAATAATTGCATAGTTAATTTATATGGTATTTAAAGCATATATTTACAAGAAATGGGAATTTGACATATTAAGTCAGAGAGTAATACTATTTCCTTGTATTTCCGTGGTTACCTTGAGAGGCTATTTATAGACTCCACTATCACAAAGGCAGAGGTGGAAAACATAGGAAGGATTCCTCTTTCTGCTTTTAAGGATGAGAGCAACAAAACCAGGAAATATTAAGCTACATGTCCAATCTTGCAAGCTCTTTTATAGCAAACATTTAAATTATAACCAATTAATCTAGAAAAGCAAGTAATTATGTTTCAGGAAAATTTAAGCACAGATGCATAGAAGAGACTGGGATTTTTCAACAAGGCCTCCTGAGAGCCCTTCTAATACTACATTCGTACAGCTCTATATAACCATCATATTCAATGAATTAATTACAGTACATGATATTTTCCCAGTGTAATACAGATGGCTTTATATAATTTCAACGAATAGCTAGGGATGATTCATTGCTGTTCTAAAGGAACCACTGCCACTGTCTGCCAGAAGGAACTCTAGATAGAGGCTTAGAACTGCTGTAAAAAAAACAGACTCTCTGAATGTGGGGGCAAAAGGGGGCAGCCGGAGAAGCCATCAACAATGACACCAGGACCTATCTCTTCTGCATGTATTATCTTTTTGGGAACCGAGTCTTTTTGGATGCACACCTTCCTAGGCCGGGAGGGAGGGGTGTGGGTCTTGGACTTCCAACAGGGCAGGGCACCATGCCCTCTTTTAAGGAAGAAGGGGGAGGGAGGAGGGGTGGGGGGTAGCGGGAGGGGACCGGGAGAAGGGGAAGAAATGTAAAAATTTTATTTATTTAATTATGTTTTCGAATGGGGAAAAAATTAAAATTAAAATTAAAAATAAAAAACTCATCACTGATTTAATGGAGAGTCTCTATACCTGTAAGGGTCCATGTTAAATGAAATTTTGACAAGCTGGATCAAGCTCCAGACACTGAGTGCTTGAGTGCAATGGATATGACTGTGCTTTTGTGTTTGAGAGCATATCTTAAAGGATCTGGTAGAATGGTTTAGACTTGAATACCGGAACTCACTTGTTTTCAGTCATGGAGATAGAACCCAGGACATTGTGTAGCTAGAGACATGCTCTGCCATTGATCTAAATCCTCGTGTTGACCTTGAACTTGTGATCTTCCTGCATTTGCTCCCCAAGTGCTATAGGGTACAGATTCATAACTCATTTTTAGATGTCCTGAAAACAGTTTCTGAGGAACAATTGGTGGGAATGTGACAGAATATAACAATTTACTAAAAAGGGAAATATTTGACTTTCTTTCATAGCTTTCCTGACCCACAGTTAAACTCTCTCTAAACTGACCAACTAGCTAAATAGGTACTGGGTCACATTTTGTTTGGGCAAAAGTAATCCTTCTTCTTTGCTGTGTATTGCTTTTGCTGTAGTAGCATTAATTCAATTAGAAATGTCTTATTGAGTACATTACACAGTAGGTTCCAGTTATACAGTGAGGATAGAAAGCTGTCATGAGAAAATAATTAATTTGGTTAATTCTATATGATATTTGAACCTCATATAAAGAAGAAATAGCCTTCCAGACAGGACAATATGTGAAAGGTGGAGATGGTATAACACAGTTAGTAACTGACAACTACATCAGAAAATCTGGTGTAGGCACCTCTGAGGGAGATGAGGTTAAGGAGGCTGTGTAGACAGACAATCAGGGCCAAGTCACTGTAAGAGTAAGGGGCAGGGTCTAGGGAGGATAACAATGTGTTGACTTTAGTCAGTGAACAGGTAGTTACACAGGTTAATCTGTATAGCAATTTCTGTAAACGAGACAAAAGTACTTCACATTTCCCCATACAATTCGGCTACACTACAACAAATGGTACCTTTTGATATTATCTTAGTTTTCTTTCTATTGCTGTGATAAACACTATTAGCAAATGAACTTAGGGAGGCAAGAGTTTGTTTCATCTATAGGTGGTAGTTCCTCATGAAGGGAAGTGAGAGCAGGAATACAAAGCAGAAAAGTGCAGGCAAGAAATGAAGCAGACAGCAATGGCGAACAACATTTACTGGCTTGCTTCCCATGGCATGTTCAATCTGTTCTCTTGTACAACCCAGGACCACCTGCCCAGGTGTGGCATCACCCACAGTGGGATGGACCTTCCCACATCATTCATTAGTCAAGAAAATGTCCCACAGACTTGTCTACAGGCCAGTCTTACGAAGATATTCTCTCAGTTAAGGTTCCTTCTTTCCAGATAACCCTAGACTGTTTCAAGTGGACATTAACCAACCAAACAAACCAAAAGCCCAGTTAGCACTATCTTAGCACTAAAGAGACATTCCTCCAAGTTAAATTTTCTCCTACTCCAGAGAAAATTTCCAGTTAATTTGCACAGGAAAGAAATGCAAATTAACAAAAAATACAACAGCAGCAGTTTTCCCAGTTATAACTTTCACTCAACTCTCTGAAGTCTATTTCCTTTCTGATAGCCCTCATTGGCTTCTATACACTGCTACTTTTCTTTTCACTATGACAAGACAATGAACAGAAACATCGGAGGGAGGTATACTTGATCTCATGGTTTCAAAGTCCACCATGGCAGGGAAGGCACATCAGAAAGCCCCATGTCTTCAGAAGTAACATGTCATGGTTACTTTTCTATTGCTGTGATAAAACTCCATGAAAGAGGCAACTTATAAGACAAAGTGTTTAATTCAAGACGGTTAGAGTCTATGATGGTGGAGCAAAGGTATGGTAGCAGGAACAGCTCAGAACTTACATCTAAATGAGTAGGAGTTAGAAGAAAAAAACTGGGAAGGGCTGCAAGCCTTTAAAACCTCAAAGCTCACCCTCAGTGACAAGCTTCTTCCAACAATATCATACTTCTTAATCCTTCCCAAACAATTCTACCATCTGGGTACCAATGGCCTATGGGGACCATTCTCATTAAAACTATCACATATAAATTATTAGACTAAGAAAAAAGGACAGTATCAGCAGCAAGATCAGAACCATCAAAGGCCATTCACTCCACAGTGATCAATTTTGGCCAGCGAGTTCCCAAATCATAAAGGTTCCACAACCTCCAGAAACAGTGCCATTACCTGGTGACTAAGGACATTTCATACACTCAGGTCACAGCATTCAACAGTTGCCCCTCATAGGCTTATGGCCATCTCATAATGCAAAATGAATTCAGCCCAACTCCAAGGTTCCATAGTTTGATTTACATATTTATTTAAAAATGTTCCTTCTATTTTCTTCAGTGACTATATATTAATTTATATTCCCACCAATACTGTGAAAGAGTTACTTTCTCCCCACACCATCCCCAGTATTTATCATCTTTCATTTTTCTTATAATAGAGGTTTTGAAATGATATTTTACCTGTGGTTTTTGATCCATATTTATCTTTTTAAATTAATTTTAAACTTTTAGGGAAGTGTTTAGTGTTACATTTTGATACATCTACACCATCACACTATGATCTTTTGCCCCCTTTTGCTCTTACCAGTTTCCATTGATTTATGAATAGTCCTTTAATTACATTCTTTCTTTTTTTTTAATTTCTTATGCTTTATTTAACTTTAGTTTATGTGCATTGGTGTGAAGGTGTCAGATCCCCTGCTACTGGATCTTTAGACAGTTGTGAGCTGCCATGTGGGTGCTGGGAATTGAACCCGGGTCCTCTAGAAGAGCAGTCAGTGCTCTTAACCACTAAGCCATCTCTCCAGCCCCTACATTCTTTCTTGAATGGAAGCTTTGAATGTTATAGGGAAGTAACATGTGTCAGTGCCCATGTTACTGAGTCCATTTCAGAAAGTCCTTGTTGATGGCTGTATCTTGAAATAACCAATATATTCTCTAGAAATTTCAAGTGTTACTCTAAGATCTTTGATCAATGTTGAATCATTTTGTAGTGGGTAAGAGATATGGATATATTTCATTCTTTTACATTTGTATATATAGTTTCCCTAGCATCATATGTTGAAGAAACTGCCTTTTCAGTTTTTGAAACAAAAAGTGTGGTTTTGATACTTTCATTCCAGTTTAGTAATAAACTTCTATTTCTGAGAAGATTTATGCATGGGTCCCTTGTACCTCCATGGTTTTAACAGTTTCATCATTATTCCCAAGTATCATCTAAGATTCGGGGTCAATTCCTATCCATGAGCCCTGTAAAGCCAAAATGTAAGATACATACTCCCACTGTACAATGGTACAAAGAAAACCTTCCCATTGCTAAAGGGATGGATGGAGACAAAACAAGGAAATACTTGAATGAAAATAAGAGTGACAAATTACCCAACATCTCTATGCCCAGTACCCAGAGCAATCAGCACCATCAACTGAGTTCCTGTGGTTCTAACCAGAGTTTGCTATGGCTTTACTATTGCAACACATGAATCCTGCTTTGCGAGTGGCCCCACTCAGTACGTGTAGCTTATATTCCATGGCTCCATCATTTACAAAATCTTGGGATGTCCATTGAAATACCTTTTTCTTGCCGGGCGGTGGTGGCACACGCCTTTAATCCCAGTACTCGGGAGGCAGAGGCAGGCGGATCTCTGTGAGTTTGAGACCTGCCTGGTCTGCAAGAGCTAGTTCCAGGACAGGCTCCAAAGCCACAGAGAAATCCTGTCTCAAAAAAACAAAAAAAAAGAAATACTTTTTTCTTGCAATTTTTTCTATTAATCATTTTTATTTGATTTTTGATTACATGCTTCTGATATTTTTAGTTTTGTGAAAACAAAAGAAGAACCTATTTTCCAAAGCACCTTATCCTTAGACCAAAATTTTATTAAAAGTTTTCTAATATACATTGATGAGTCATTCTCAAAAAAAAGTAACTGACTAGAAAAATATGCAAGTTTTAATGTACATAAATGAACTCAATTTAAAACTGTTTTGTTCTTGGACTGTGGTCTCTTTTTTGACAATAAGTGGTGTGTGTGTTTGTGTGTGTGTGTGTGTGTGTGTGTGTGTGTGTTGCTATATAGCCCAAATTGGCTTTGAACTCATAACCTTCCTGCCACTGCCTCCTCAGTGCTAATATTTTAGGCATCTACTATCACACTTACCAACAGTGAACTTTTTCCCTAAATGTTATTATTTCTAAATCACAGTGTTACTTTTTTAGAAATTCTGAGAGAACGAAATTATTTGACTAAATCTCAGAACTTAAAAAAGCTAGTACAGATTCACTATTATTAAAATTAATATAGCCAAATTTAATTGGAATGTTATCATTTTACAGGTCCAAGAAATTCTAGGTGTCTGATACGTAGACCATTTAAGAGAAAAACAAGCTGTGTGCATGTGTTTGAATTATAATAGTGCTTATCTCCTTGGGACGACATGACTTTTAGTGAGATTATAGAATTATAATATTGTTCAATCAACCACATCCCTCTAGATTTCCTGTCTTGTGATGATAATTTCTAAATGTCTAAGACTGTACAAGATGTTTTATCATCCTCACTGTTATATTCAGAAGAGTTTCTAAAGGAAACAACTCAAAAGATCCCAAGGACTCATTCGTTCTCTGCCCTCTCTCCATCCTCACAAGCATTCATAGTGGTTAGGGCATAAGGTCAGCACTGTCAGATTGAAGTTCTTTGTTTGGAATAATACTGCTTTATTTCTTTTAACAATACAGAGGCAGCAGAGGCAACTATGGTGAAACTGAATTGCCACTGACTCTGTCTTTAATTTTCTTCATCATTCCTTTTCCTGATATAATAAACCATGAGCATAGATAATAGGGGCGGCTAGATC
>PVIU01021548.1:0-31390 GCA_004026605.1 Ondatra zibethicus
GAGCAGTGAATTCCAGGAGGAAAGTGGTCAGGATGTCAAACCCCACCTTTGTTTCTGATACGCTGGGGACTGCAGCCTCAGACCACAGTGTGCAGAAACCATGGGCTTGCTGATACTGAAGCCCGGCATGAAACAGACACTCACCCAGTCACTAGCAAACCACAAGGCCCCCACGTGTTTGGTGCTGCTGTAAAACACACAGGATGGAGGAACAGGGTTCCCAGAGCAGTTAGCTTCCCAAGGATGGGAAGCTACAAGCTCTGTGCATCCTCCTAGGCAGCTCCGGCTTGGACAGGGAGAGAGCAGTCAGGAGTGTTGCATTAACAGAGTTCCTGCTACTTAGAAGAAAACATGGGAAGTGGGGAAGAATGGTTCCACCCGCATTATGTTTGGCATGAGCTGTAAAAGCAGCTTTATTTATACCTAAAAAGTAACAAATCAAAATATAAACTCTGACATGTCTCGATTTGTGTGTTTTACTAAACTTAAGAACTTTGATCTAACCAATAGCACCAAAAGATTAAAAATATAAAAAGAAACACAGTGAGAGTTAGCATTACCAATACATCCAAGAGAAAGCAATTCTCTCTGAATTCCATACATGTAATCACCTCATAATCAAATATTGCTAGCAGAAGAGACCTGCTACTTACAGCCTTTAAAATTGGAATGTTTCATTTTTCAAATTGAAAATAAAATCTAACTTCTTGTTAATGAGAAAAATAGTAAACCTTACTGAAAAACTAACTGGGTATTGGTAAGCATTTATTTACTTACAGGGTGACAAAAAATGGGCCAGGGGATTGATGGTTTTATTTACTTAAGTATATGCCCATAAGAATAAACATGTTTAAAAAGTTTTATTTATTTATTTTTCACTTCAATAATAATCCTGCAGTACTTTTCGTAACAGAGGTGCACACTGATCCCTGACCAGAGCTTAGAGCTGTATTGTGGGTTCCAAGGGAAGGATCCTCTTTTTGCATTAATATTTCTGCTAGAGAAGCAGCCCTTGGGAGCCACTTCTCCTTCATGCTATTGTGTGCAGAGCTCCACACAAGGCCAGGGTATCCATAAACTCTCAGAAAAGAATCTTTAAACAAAGACCCCACATACTTAACCACACAGAAAAATTCAACTTCTTTATGAGGAGCAGCACAGGGGCAGAGAAGCCTGAACCAATGAGCATCATTTCTGCTCTAGATCCACACAGGCAACCAAACCTCGCACCTTACTCAGACAGGCAGCCTTCCTCTTGCTATTTGAAATGTCCAGTACACAATTGCTACCTCTTATTCTTTTTGACTAAAGGATAGTCCAGAAGTTCTGAATGCCTCTCAGCTAAGAACCTCAGACAACTCAGCAGGAATGAGGCTGGCAGAACGGGACCTCTGTGGCATCTATATTCCTGTCTCCAGAATGTAAGAATGTGCTCCTTTCCGTGCTGAAAGTTTGCACTGGTGAGCAAAGTAAGCATTTAGGGACTAGAAGACACGCTGGGTTATCTAGGTGTTCTACAGCCATCACAGAGTCTACAGGAGAGGACAATGGAAAGTCGCGTGTGAAGGAAGAGTCTGTGGAGGGACAGGATGGGGATGATGTGATCTGCAGATGACAGGAGAGACTGGAGACAGGACGTAAAGAAACGGGCAAGGTACAGGTGGCCCCTGAGATTTCCAGACAAAACCAACCTATCTGTCATTGTACACTGAGGCCTTCTGATCTCCGAAAGTGTAGACAGTGAAGCCCAGGAGTTTCTGGTATTTCGTTACAGTCATAATAAGAAAATAATATAGTGACCACTGGGGTAAATGAAGTGCCACATGGCTTTTGATGGTGTATAGACACTGTGACCTTAATTTCCCAGAGCTGCACAACAAATGTCTAAGGTCATGTTGAGTCTTTTGCAAAACAAAGAGTTCAACCCAAAGCCATGACTGAAGCCAAAAACAAAGATCGACCTCAAAAACTTAGTGAAAAACAACATTTATCAAACAGATGTTGTGGGCTTGGCATGAGGGCAGATGTGGAGTGGTGGAACAGAATCAAGAGAGCAGGCATGAACCCTCTCAGGTGTCACCCAGAGATGTGCATCGATTGGGATTATTCGACCATTCAGTTGGGAAACAATGGTGGTTTTTTAGTTTTTGTTTTTTGTTTTTTGCAACAGTGGTAGTGGAGAAACTGGATAGCCACTGGCCAAAGGAAAAAAAAAAGAATTAGATTCTTAGCTTTGTCACATGCAAGAGCTAAGTCTAAATCAAGCACCTAACCCCAGAAGTTAATACTACAAACCAAGGGAAAACTTTAATGATCTGAGATCTGGCCATGGTTTTCTTAACTGGGATGCCAAGATCATAGGTACCAAAAAAAGTAATCAGGATTGGATCAAAACCACAAATTGCAGTGAGCAGAGCCATTGCTGTACAAGCTTTAGAACTGAAGTTCAGATCTCCAGGACCCACGGAGATGACAGTGGGTGTGGCAGCCCACCTGTAATCCCATCTCCAGGACACAGGGACAGAGAATCCCTGCAGCCAGAACAGAAACAGAGAGCTTTAGGTGCAGTGAGAGACCCTGCCTTGATAGACAATAGGAGGAGCAATCAAGAAAAACATCTAACGTAAATCTTTGGTTTACACACATGTAGCCACACCCATGTGAACACACAAATACCCATGCACACATGTGTATGCAAACAAAAAGGAACCATCGAGAAAGTAAAGCCCACAGTGTGGGGAGAGATTTTGTAAATCATATAGCTGCAATCTTATGATTTATCAACAAATATTAAAAATTCCAATTAAATATTGGGCAAAATAATGTTTCTCTAAAGAAGAAATGCAATGGCCAGTTGGCACATGAATGATGTCCGGCATCATCCACCATTAGGGAAATGCAAATCAAAACCACAATGCCATACCAGTTCACGCTAGGCAAGACAGTTTACTGTCAGGTACATGGAAAGTACCAAGCACAGGACGGATGTAGCAAACTGGGACCCTTGCACATGGCTGCTCGAGATGATGGAACCATTGTGGAAACATCACTATTCTACAAAAAGCAAGAAATAAAATTACCACAGGACCCAGCAATCCTACTGTCTAAAGGCAGAACTGAAAGAGGCTCTCAGAGACTTGATGCTATTGGTCAAAGCAGCACCAGTCACAATGGTTAACATGTGGAAGCAATCTCACTTTCCACCAATGGGGGAATCAATGACCAAGGCATTACACACATAGTGGAATCTCATTTGGATGAAGGAAATTCTGACACTGCTACAATGGGGAAGACCCCTATGACGTTAGGTGAAATGTATTAGTCATAAAAATCAAACACTGTATACTTACACTTGTGTAAAAAAAGCAATTTAAAAACTATATATCTTATCAATTAGAGATAAATATCATCATTACTTTAGTGTATTGTAGATTTTTTTCAATGTCAGGCTTTATTTAGTTAAGTAAAAATCTGAAATGATGGCCCAAACCATACAGACAGGTTTATATCTTTCTTTAAACATTCGGTAAGGTCTGCAGACCTTTTCATATTTTATATATTATTAGGTAGCTGATGAATAAAACATACATATAATAAGAACTTTGGTTATGAGACTCCAAATATTCAACAGAATGCTTCTATTTAATTTTGTGGTATCATGTGGCTTTTATAGGATGAAATTATTTTTCTTACTAGATAGGATTTTAATAAGAAAATTAATCTCACTTTTATTATTTTTAAAAATGGCTGTTGAGTGCTCAACCCTTAAGGGAATATCCATCATTCCTACAAGATTTGGGGAACATCCCAGAAAAAGGAGCAGAGAAAACGGAGGAACTTGACAATGGGGAGGAGAACAAAGAAACAGTCTCTGGGACATGCCACCACATTGAACTCATGGACTCAAAGTGGCGTAGGAACCAACACAGAACAGCACAGGGCTGGACTCATCAACCTTCAGTCATGGAATAGGGAGGAGCGCAAGGGGTCTGGCGCCTCCTGCAGCTCCTAGAAGATGATGACATTTGGGGCAACAAGAACCTCTGGCTTAAGTAGAAGTCTGCCCATTGAGTTACCCATGCTCCACAGGAAAGTTCCACATACATGAACAAGGGAATAGCCCTTGTTAAACTCAATGAGTCACACAAAAACAAATTCAAACAAAAGCCATGATAGTGGAAGGGGAATTTGCTGGGACGGGGCTTTAGTGGAAGGAGGGGACATAGGGGAAGGTGTGTGGCAAGCACGAAAGGAACATGGTAAATGTGTATATGAAGCCATCAATGAATAAATTAATACTGAATTTTTTAAAAAAATTTTAAAAATTCCCTATTAGATACCAAGGCCTAAAATATGTTGACCTCTGTATAGGACAAAGATTTCTTGAAATGTACATCTTTGAGAAATAAAAGTGTGGAGTTTTCAAAACGAGAATATTGAAACCTATGTCAGAAAAGAGTCAATGGGTGTTACCAAGTGCATTTAGCATGGGGAGGTACAGAACATATTTAAATATCTGATATAGCAATTTACTCATAGTGATACACAGAATCTATGCTTATGATATTACCAAGAATTGTATATAAGTCTAAAAATCCCATTTTGGAGTTAAAGGCTAGGGTTCCTAATTCGGGCAAGAGCTGACGTTGAGTCAGAGGAGGAACAAAAGGAAAACCAAACAAACGAGCGAGGCATCTCCTAGAAAAGAGGGAGGAAGTGGTTGTGTTCGGGCTGAATTGGTAATGTGTCAAGGGGTCTGGAAAAGCTGGGAAAAACAGCAGAAGAGGGGGAGCCCTGCAGGGAGGGATCAGGCCTGTTCAGGGTCCCAGGACAGGCTGAGGAAGCCAGGGGAAATATGAGAAAAGAGTGAACTGGTCTCTGGGAAAAATAACAGCAGCAGCAACAACAAACCTATGCTTCAGATGGGGATTTCTCTTCCCATTCTCCGAAGTCCTGACATCACACATCAGTGGGAGCCCCCTTGATTCTGGATGTCGAAGTGTCAGAGAAACCCAATAGATGTGGGTTCGAGAGGAGCTGCTGCCAGAGGGATGCTCTGAGGAATATCCACATCAGCCTTTATGGAAAGAGGATGAGGGAGAGGAGGGAAGCAGGAAGAGACCTTGGTCATCCCTCTGCACTGTGGACCAGCTACAGCAAATGCTCCCCTAGCTCATCCCATTCATTATGTAAGGTATTGCAGGCAAAAGAGACAGAAATAGTTGTAGAACTAGGAACATCCCTACCTAACCCTGCCCACCTGATGCACTCAGGGAAGGCTTGGCCAGAACAGTAAATGGTTTTCTTCTTTAGGCAATGGGCTCACCAAAGACTTCCAAATGAGCAGTGATTTACCACCAAAAGGAATCACATTACATCTTTCAGGAATATCTATGCCATAATCAGAGCAATGATTGAAGGAAATTGAGGCCTAGGGAGTGAGAGGCAGTTTGAGTAAATTAATCAATCTCAGTAAACAGGAAGTGACTAAAGGAATAAATGAGGTGATTTCCAGAAGCCTTTCAGTCTCCAGAGTCACTCCCTCTGCCTGGAACTAACTGGAAATTGTGAGGATCCTGGACCACAGGTGAAGTTTTGAAAGTCTTCTAAGTTCCTTGCCCTGGGGGCCTTTTCTATGGCAGCAATGACCAGACATTATAATATGCTAGAACCTTGGATACTACCAAGAAGTCAGGAGCCCATGGGGAGGACCACCTTTGCTACACTTACACAGCTGGACAATGAGAACACATCTTGCGGGCAGAGCTAGCAGGATGCCCAAGTGACATCTCCCCATCTTTCCCAGTGTGAGAGAAATGCAGTCCTACTAAACGCCAGTGCTTCATCTCTTAACAAAAAAGACAGCACAGTGCACAGTGACCAAGAACAGAATCCAGAGCGTCCTTTATGATATAGGCTATCCTGCAAGACAGCAAAGGCAGAACGCCAAGGACGACGATCACATGTCCAGGGTAATCAAAGGATCGTTGCTCTGACTTTCGTGAACTTCATGAAAAGACCTATAATGATGGTGCCTGAGAGGAAATGGTCTCACTGGGTTGAACACGGCCTTTGTGAGTCCCAGAGCGCTGTAAAGTGTGCATGTATTCCAGTGTGAGCAAGCCAGGAAGCGGTACGGATAGTAATTTCAATTATGCTTATACACCCTTCTTTAGGCAATGGGCTCACCGAAGACTTCCAAATGAGCAGTGATTTACCACCAAAAGGAATCACATTACATCTTTCAGGAATATCTATGCCATAATCAGAGCAATGATTGAAGGAAATTGAGGCCTAGGGAGTGAGAGGCAGTTTGAGTAAATTAATCAATCTCAGGCATTTTGGAGCTGTTCTGAGTGGCTGAGCCTAGCAGATGACAGGCAGGGCCCTTGCTTTCACAGTCACCTGAGTGGGGATGAGCTACATGGACCAGTCCCCCAACGCAGAAAGAGGTGTGGCCACCCACTTTTAACCAGACTCCTCTGCAAGATGCCGACTACATGCTCACCATTGAGGCCACTCAGGACCATGGGGGTGAAGGCAGATTGCCTCCCTTTAGCTTACATCATCTAAGTGGAACCTTCCCTGAATAGCTCAGCAGATCTAGGTTCTTCAGCTTGAAAATGAAGATACTGAATTGCTAAACTGAAGGGAAGCCACAAAGTACGTTAGCATCTGTTGCTTTCTCTCTGGGAGTTGAGCCAGGGCCACGCCTGCCTTCCTTTCTCATGGGAGAGCCTCAGATTCTTGGAAGAGGGATAAACAAGGAAACCCCATGATGAGCATGAGAAAAACAAAAACAAGAAAAAGCTGTGCGAGGCTTAGAGTTCATAGTCCAAAAGCGGGTGTGTTTGTGTATCTGTGTGTGTGTGTGTGTGTGTGTGTGTGTGTGTGAGAGAGAGAGAGAGAGAGAGAGAGAGAGAGAGAGAGAGAGGTGTGCTTGCATGTGTATGTGTGTGAGAGAGAGAGAGAGTATGAGAGAGAGACAGAGAGAGACAGAGACAGGTCAGTGGAAGATGCCAAAGCCTCTCTTCTGCCCTCTGACTTCTTCACCCCCAACTCCTAGTCCAAACTCATAGCCCGATTTCCAATCCCAACCTTACAGTTGCTATGCAGCAAACTCCCCCACCATCACCCTAATTTCTGTGGCTTTACCCCAAACATGCACCAGCCCTTACGACCTCCTTTGACCAAGTTACATGAAACCACTAAAGGACTTTGAGTAATCAGATCACTCCAGGATCTCTCTAGATAACTCACATGTTCTCAGGGACAGAGAGCAAACCTTGCTCTTTAAATGAGAGTAATGCAAAGCCACACTAGGTTGAGACATGTGCTAGCTGGAAGGCTTTCAGCAGTCTCTGTCTGAATGCTCAGATCTGTCAGAGAGATGCAGCTGTAGATGGGGAGCCGACTAAGACAATAATGGATGTGATTTTCAGCATTGATTTAGACAGTAAATGGTTCCTATAGCAACAGCAGACAGTCCACTTTCTCTGCTCCTGGTATTTTCCGTGTGGTAAGTGATGTTAAATTTATGCTTTAATATATATATATGGTGTAAAATACTCAAGTTAAGCCTGCTGAAGGCACCATAATTTTACCTCTTTACGAAACATTTTGTAGCTTTTATAGCTAATAACAAAACGGTTCTGATATGCAGTTGTGATTTTCCCCCATTATCTATAAACGAAGCTAAAAGCCGCTGTAGACCCGTGTGTGACCAGTCCTTCCTCACCAGCCAGAGCAATGCACATGTGAGCGCACACACACATAAACACAAGTTAAAATTCTAACTTAATTGGCAATTTAAATTCCTTACCAAAGTTCACGAGTCCTTGACAAATGTCTAGGTTTCCCACTGTGCTAGGCGAAGAGCATTGTGGGTTGGGAGACAGTTTCTAGACACAGGTGTCTGAGCATGAATTCTAGCAACCACCAATGCACCCCTAGGAAAGTAAACAGGATTTCCCCGGGCCTCACCTGTACCTCCTATACGGGGGAACAGAGTTCTGCAAGGATCAGTGAAAAAAAAAAACTGCCAATAAACCAAAAATCAAGCTCAACTATCACCTAGCAGAGTACCTGCCATCCAGAAGTGCTCTGTAAATGCCATTTGTATGTTTCCAGAGTCTGTAGAAATCAGTGATACAAGCGGTGTTCCTGTGATCTGACTCATTGGCTATTCTGCCACAGATCAGGGAAGCCTTCCCTGATCTCTGCTCCTGAGAATCCTTTTGACATCTTTCTTCCTCTCCCTCTCTCTCTCTCTCTCTCTCTCTCTCTCTCTCTCAAACTAAAAGCATCTAAGATTGCCTGAGCTCAGAAAAGAACTACGAGAAATTATTAAATTTAGAAGTAATTATTTTTTTTCCATATGGGGTTGATTATAACTAGCTAAGTAGAGTCATACACCAAAGTCTCAAAAGAAAAAAATTACAACCATTTCTAGACCAACAACTTAAAAAAAAAGTTTAAATTCCATGTGAGGTTGTATTTTTTCCTCTAAGAAAGCACTCCCAAATTAGGCGCTCACACAGAATTAGATTTTTATAAAAGGTGGAAGGGCTGGGGTCACGCAGCCACTATTCTTGCAGGGGTGTTGCCAGGGCTAAGTTCAAGCAGAATGGCCTTAGAGGTGTATTTCCATGACTTTTCTCAAGTCATATGACAATCATTTTAAAAATACAACTTTGAGAAAGTTTTATAAAGGAAAAATAAGCTACAGGAAAAAGCGGAAAGTGAAGATTTAGGAAGGATGAGATCCTGAAGGCTGCCGACACGCCCCTAACAGTCTGTTTCTCTTAGTCTGTCTTGACCACTTTGTATAATGCCTGCTGTCTATTCGAAACCCACAGATAAGGATGCATAAGGTTTGACCCTTACATCTTCGTGTTAAAGACCTTTTCGATGGCCAGAAGCCAGGGACTAAGCAAGCATCTGGAATGTTTGCCTCACCATAATCTGGCCTTTGAAGTTCACCTGGAAAGACATTTTGTCTATAAAGGCTCAGAAAGCCCCATATATCAGCGAGTGTCTCACAGGCACTTACTATCCAGGTGCTGGATAACACCAGTGTTTTGAAAGTCTCCTTCATGGTAACTACATTTTTAAACTAAATTTTGTCTTGTGTTTACATGTATTCCTGAGTGCACGTATGTGTCTGCATGTGCTCCTGCACAGGTACCACGGCAGCGTGACCATGTCGAAGGACAAATTATGGAAGAGTCAGTTTTCTCTTTCCAGCATGTGGGTCTAGGGGATCGGACTCATGGCGTGAGGCTTGGTGGCAAGTACTTTAATTCCTAAGCAGTCTTGTCCCCAGTAACTGTATCTTATTTCCCTTTCTATTTCTAAGAATGGGTGCATACCATAAAACCATTTGAAAACACTATTTTGTTGACTCATTTAAAATAAACATCAAATTTCATGTAGCCATAAATAGATTCAAAAGTCAATGGCTGTATAATACAAACATCTCAGAAAATACAAAAGCATCAAAAGAAGTAAACTATACATGAAAAAAATAAAATGTTTTAATTCTGTTTTCTCCTCAGTGTGTGTGTGTGTGTGTGCATGAGCATATGTGTGCTCATGCATGTGACTATACATACATATTCTCTGAGGTGTTTTCAAACTTAAAAAGTGACAGAGGCTGGTAACAACACGAAATAAGAAATAAGGCCCCATTTTGGGTACTTGGGTGGTTTACATAAACACATTTGATTTTAGTGTCTTGCGTGGTAAAATACCATATTTAAATGCATACACTGCCGTATCTGATGATACCTATCAACCATCTGCAAGAACTTCATAATCTCACAGCTTTACACTGCACAAAACACTTCAAAACTGTAGGTAGAAAGATGGTTGCTCATCACACTGAGTTTTATTTTATTTATTTTTAGGTCTGGACTTTAGAAAAATTCCTCCCACATAGACAACGACCTCACCCACAAGGTGAGATGTGTCTCTTAGTGATGAAAGGGTGTCTCTTAGGAGCTGGGTAGTTAGCTCAGCAGCTAAGAGCCCTTCCTGAACTTCCAGGAGATTCAAGTTTGCGGCCCAGTGCCACACCCAGCTGCTCACAACTGCCTGTAACTCCAGCTCCAGGTGATCCGATAAACTCTTCAGGGCTCCAAGGGAAACATAACACACACACAGCACACATTCACACTAACACATGTACACACACAAAAATAAAATCTTTAACATTTTTCTTTATTATTTAGGTTTCATCAGACTTATTAACATTTTGTGATCCTTTAATAAAGTGATATTTAAAGTATGTTTCAAATAATTAAATCTTTGGCTGTTTCATGTAGGTGTGGATTGACATGTACCTTGAATATACACGAACACACAGACATCTTCCCTAAGTCAGGTCCTTGGTGTTAATAGTGTGACAGGGTCATAGTAAAATCTTTGAGGTACACATCTCCAGGTCACCCACATTTCAGAGAGGATGACACGGAGTGCGATGTATACAGCAGTGTAATTAGAGTAGAGACAGACAAAGGCTTCCACGATTCCTAACTACACAGCTCAGCGTGTAACGGACAGGGGCTCAGTCACTCACATGGCAAACAGACGTAACACCACAGGAGGGACCCAGGAAGCTCCACGCCCAATGCCTACTACTGTGGGTGTTCTAAAGGCTGCCACACAGCAATGAAAGATTTGCTGATGACTCCACTCAAAAGTACCCACATGTCCCCAAATAAACATCCATTATAGATTCCAAAATCTTGCTTTGCTCTTGGGGATATTCATACCATAGAGGAACCTAAAAACTATTTTTTTCTCATTCAATTTTGAGCATGGATCTCAGAATTACCTTAAAGACCCTATGTGATGGCATGCAGAAAACCACATTAGTAACTGCTGCAGCTCCAGAGGCATTGTGGGTGGACTATCCCTCATCACAAATGTTTGAAGAAGAAGTTAGTGTTCAGCTTGGTTCAGATTTTCAGATGTCCGCATATAAACTATGAGTTATTAACAATAAGATCTAGGGCTAGGGAAATGGCTGAGTGGATAAAGAACTTGCCATGCAAGCTTGAGTACTAGAATTTTGATCCTCAGAAACCACATAAAAAGCAAGTGGGTATGGCAGCTGCCTCCACTCAGCACTCTGGACACAGACAGGGGATCCACTGGGCAAACTGGCGAGCTAGACCAGATGGAGTTGGTGAATTTCAGGTTCAAATGCAGACTCCAACTCTATAAATACAGTAGGAGAGTCACCAAAGAAGACACATGGAGTCAATTTTGGTTGCCTACATAACACATGCACGCATACCCATATGCAGGTCATAGGTACCTACATATGCACACGTGCACATATACACATAATATAATTGAAAATAACATCCATATCAGAAGATACTCAGTTAAATTTCAGATATACTTATGCACATAGGCTGAAAGTAAGTTTTAGAATAGCTTCATACTTTTGTGTGTGGCTCTTCTCCATAAGCTGCTCATAGAATAAATGCTTTCCAATGAAATGCCTACTCAACCAGAAGTCATCAGTAATTTCATAGTAGCATTACTTGATCATCCCAAGATTCACAAACAAAATAGCATCCTGAGAGGAGGACAAACTAAAGTTTACTTAAGAACCCAGAGTCCTGTAAATTCAAGGGCTAGCATGTCCCCTCTTGGGGCTATCACACCCGATCTTAATGTAGGCACATGGAGAATTTCAGGTATGACAAAGGCAGATGATTAGGAAGTTTAGGGAAAGAGGAAAAGGAAAACATCACAGGATCAAACAGGATGGATTCATCAATATTATAATACTAATCTAATAGAAAATGAAAAAATAGAGAGGCCTTGGACACAGTATGACATGAAAATCATACTGAGGTGTCTAAGTACAATTGGCCCCCAAATCCACAGGCTTTGCACTCAGAGACTGAAAAAAACAACCAACAAATCAAAAATATCTTGAAAGCCAGCATTGTGGCTTCGGTCTCTAAGTTCTAGCCCTTGGGAGGCTGAGGAAGAAAAATATCCTGGGCTACACAGTACATTCCAGGCCAGACTGGCTCTATAATGCAATCCTATGATAAGAAAAATAAATTGTTTACTGAAGACACATAGACTTTGTCCTTAGCTCCTGAGCAGTTCAGCACAGCCACCAGCACACAGGCACTGACATCCGGGTAGTCATTGTAAGCTATCTTGAGATTATTTCAGTGTATAAGACTGTGTGTACAGGTTACATACAAACACTATGCCATTTTATATAGGGAACGTAAGCATCTGAGGACTATGCTACCTATAGGCTCCTTACTCCAGGGACATTGAGGGACTACTGTTAAGGTACCAGTTACATGTTGCCTTTACTTTTTCATTCGCACATTGAGGGACTACTGTTAACCAGTTCCATGTTGCCTTTACTTTTTCATTCCAATTTACTACACCCATTAAATTTTGCCTCAGATCAGTTACTTTCAACGGTTGCTTCACAATGGACAACATTTGATGAAATACAAGAGGATGGGTCCCTCCTTTGACCCCATTAAATCAGAACCCAAGAGTAAGGCTGATATTCCTTAATCTCCCAAGGTAACTCTACGTGAGAGGTAGGATGGAAAAGTCTACAGCAAGATACTTCTCTCTTTTTCCCCCCAGACAGACATCAGCTGTCTCTTTATATAATGCTGCAACTGTTTCAAACCAACACCTCCTCTACTAGTAATGGACCGAAGAGTGGAATCCCAAATTGAATTGAAGCAAAGGATCCCACACCTAGGATATTTGTAAAATCTAGAAGCAAATTGTGTCCAATGTGGCAGTAAGTCCTGGAGAATATCCCCTGTGATTTCAGGCTTGGGAGCTCACACTTTTCATCGCCCCCTCCCAGGTGGTGTGAATAAGAAAGACAAGCACAATAAACTAGTTTTCCATAAATAATTACGAGCCGTCCATATAGGTAATGATGAAAATAACAGTGTCATTTTTAAAAGGCTGTAAATGCTTTGTGGAAAATGTTACTATAAGATATCTATCTCCTTCATCAAGCACAACAGATAGCCGATCTGGATCTCATTAGCACAAACATCCACCCACTCAGGCAGCAATCCTATATCCCTAGCGTGATAATTTAAAATACCTGAGACGCGGGATTAAGAAGAAGAGAAGAAGCTAAAGGCTTATATCAGTTTCCACGTGCTACAGAAAGCTTTTAAAGTAGTTAATACAGAAGTTTCAGGAGCAAAGAAAAGGTAAGGATGGAACGAGGACATGAGAGTCTAGAGTTCTAGACACATTCCTCCTTCCTGGCAGAAATGTCTTTGACAAGGGCCAGGAGGCGGGAAAAGGGTGGCGTCCGGCAGAAGGGTAAGGCACTCTCTGTTCAGTGGCCCTGAGCGGCCCCCTGCTCAGACCACATTCCTGCCTGACAGCCCCCATTGGCTCATCCTAGACGTTCAGCTACCTTCCACTCCCTCCAGCAAGCAGCAACAAATGCGGTGATTAGAGGCGATAAATGATTTAAAAATTACCTAACTGGGCCACGTCACACCCATCATGCCAAGGCAGCAGTACTGAATATGGTACAAGGCAGAGACGGAACCAGCACAGGAAGGGAAACTAGAACGTGGGAGCTGCCTATTGTGAGCTAGTGAAAAGGGAAGGGCAAAAACAGAGTGCTTCGGCTTGCTAGCAAGCTCAAAATGATAAATAAAACAATAAAATAGAAATGTAAAAGGCCTGGGCTGTGTCTCTGGGGCAGCGCCAGTCTAGCATGCATAAGGACCCGAGTTTGATCCCAGCCCGGTAAAAACAAACAACCGAAACTCCACACAGAACAAAGGAAGGAAAGAAAGCAAAAAAGGTACTCTAGGAGGGCTGAGGATTGAGCAGCCTGGAGATTGAGACTTAAAAGAACCAAGATGCAATGCGAGTGGAGGTCATCAAGGAGAAGAACACCCACCCCCATACCCCGAAGTCCTGGGGGGAGGAGAAAGTCATTGACATCCACTTAATCTGTCAGAACCCCTCAGACAGCACACAGGCTCAAGGGACTGCCTATCACATAGAATATACAGAGCTGGACCTGAAGGACTTAGGCTGCACGGCCAGGCCATGCTTATATGAAAATACATATACATATATATTTACATACATAACTTAAATGCTTGAAATTAATGCGAGTTGCTCAAAAATGCAGCTTAAAGAAAGCTCTGCAAAAGCAAGCCCTTTCTTTCTCTCTTTCTTGGTGTGTGTGTGTGTGTGTGTGTGTGTGCGTGCGTGCGTGTGCATGTGTGTGTTTGTGTGTGCATGCATGCGTGTGTATGTACACAGAGAGAGGAACTGACTAGAGTGAGATTCTTTGGGTTGTTTTCCTTCAGTGAAAGAGGAGGGAGAGGTGCTGTAGAATTTAAGGTTCTTTGCTAAATCTAATTTGACAAAATTTCTCAAAGAATATCAAGAAAAAGCAATGGCAAAAGTAGAAATTCCAAAAAGACAAGTAAAGAAACTTGCCTTGCTTAGGCTGAAAACCTGGAGCTCTAACTGATGTGAGCAGAATGCTCTAGAGCAGTGACTGCTTTGGTGTCCCCAGTTCCTCTCCCAGGATGATGTGGCTGTCCTGCTGCTGCCTGCCAGGACAGTGAACGCTAGTGCACATACCTGTAGCCAGAGCCGGTCCCCAGCCACGGTCCTGCCTATGGCACTGCACTGGAAGGTAGCAAACTGGCCGGCATTCACCTCCACGTTCTGAATCCGCAGGAAGTGGGGCGTTCTAGCTGCATGAGGGAAGAGAAGTCAAGGAATTAGAATAGAAGTGCGACCAGCACCAGGATCACCCACTCATAACGAGTAGACACGCTGCCCATGGGGGCCTTTCCATTGTGTTCGCCTTGAGAGAAAGAAAATGGGTAAAGCCTGTAAAATCTTGAAAGTTATCTCTGTTGTTGTGAAGGGCATCATGGGAGGATATTGGTGAGTGTGCTCTGTGATGACAGAGGGAAGGGGGAGAGAGATGGGGGAGAGAGAGAGACAGACAGAGATGGGGAAAGAGAGGGAGAGAGGAAGGGAGGGAGGGAAGGAGGGAGGGAGGAAGGGAGGGAGAGAGAGAGAGAGAGAGAGAGAGAGAGAATAAAGCCAGATTGAACCAAAAGAGAAGATATTTCATTGTTCCTGCTGTGCAAATTACCGTAGCTCAGCAGTCTCCTTGTAATAACAAATCTGTATTAATAAAGATTATGCTGATGCCTAATTGATGTTTTGAACAAAAACATATTAGATATTTATACTTGCAATGTGAAAAGAACAGTAAGAAGTTAAATGATGTTGTCAAGGAAACTTTGAAACCCAAATACAGAGCTGTGCATAATATATATTTTAATACAACTAATTGGTATGCAATGTTCCCTCTGTAATATTTCCCAGCCACCAAAAATACTATCCCAATAGACACACTCTGTGAAGGATGCTGGGCCTGTCCAAGCTGGGTGATTTTCACTGATTCTTGTTTCTAAGTCAAGAAATCCAATGATTTCCATAGCAGATTCCATCTGCTATGTGGTACCTTCTCCTGGTGGCCCTGTTGCCCAGGGACAGTTGTGTCCATGAAGGATGACTTTGCTCAGCCTGAGGAGTATACCCTAATTTCAGCATCACACTTAAAACAGGTGTCAAGGAACTAGAGTTAGTCACGACTTGGATGTCATGCAAATTTTATTTGGTAAATTCTCCTATTGCTATGACAAAGTCACAGACAGGAAAAGGGGGCGAGAGCAGAAAGGGAGTGAGAATGTAGCATTTTGTGGGTAGGTAGGGCGGATGAGACCAGATTCATTATACCTTCAAGTATCCATCCTCTCACTGGCAGTGAGTCTTGAAGAATGGTGTCCTAGTCTGGGGACCCAATGACTGTAAACCAACACTCACATGAGCCCAAGCAGAACATAATTAGAACTACAAGTGCATTGCAAACAAAGAATAATGAATTTTAATACCAGTAGCGCAGGAAAACCTCATTATTATTTGGAGGCCAGCAATAATTCACTGTGCTCATGATGCTTAGTATGCAAACTAGTCTAAACGGCTCCTCACAGGGCAATGCAGCAATGGACCACTGTTACTCAGTATTAATTGATCAACTTACAATTCTAAGAACTGTTTCCCTGACTCAATCAAATTACTCCTTACTCTTCAGTCTTTGAAGCCCTTTGAAAAGCATCCCTAAGCCAAATGTCTCTTCTACCTTCTTCTGAAGGCTCTGGAAATCCCAGTACTTTTGATTAAAAGGGTAGCCCTTGAGTTTTATGTGCCAGAACTTTCCCAGTGAACACTCATACTGGTTCTATGAGGTGGCTGTATTTTCTGTTTTGGGTACAGGGAGACTCGTGGGCAGGCCCCTGACTAGTACAGACTTCCATTCCCAAAGCCTAGGCCAGCCTGCTACATCACTTGACCCCTTCTAGGCTTCACGTCATCTCTGTCTGTCCTCGTGGGTGGGTGTCTGCCTGGAATTCCAGTAGCATTGATCTTTCCAGAAAGCCCCAGCATTCTCTCAGCTTGTCTTCGGAACTTCAGTGACCATGGTAGCAAGAGAAGTGAGCTTGGTGCTACTGTCTCCCATCAGCAGACTCATGATGGTGTCATTTAATTAATTGAATGTTATTTGCATTAATAAAACCACAGGCATGTAACCTTTAGAGCTGTTTGCCAGAAATTTCTATTTCTATAGCAGAATTCTTTCTCTCCACCTTCGCACTTCACCTTTGACTCCATTATTTTTTTTTACCACATAAAAATTATATCAATTATTTTAGGCATATCTACACCAGAGGAACCCAATATTAATACAGGCCAGGAAGACTAGTGAGATTTGACTAAATTAAAAGGGCTACATTGAAAATGAGTTGTTTTCTTATCAAAGAAATTGATTACTGCCAATTCTCACCAAACACTCCCAAACATACACTCACTTCCCCTCTCTCTCTCTCTCTCTCTCTCTCTCTCTCACACACACGCACACACACATTCAGAGAGAGAGAGAGAGAGAGAGAGAGAGAGAGAGAGGATAGATAGGTAGCGGTAGCTAGGTAGATAATAGAATTAGGTTGGCATCCTACTCTGAAAAATCTAAACTATTTTTTAAAAGTGAACATGATGTAACAGGTAGAAATTGCACAACTCATGGGACAGGCTATAAGCTAAGCACACAAGCACTAAAACCCTAAAGATAATGCATGAAATTACCTTCAGTTTATACATATAAGTGATAAATAAAATGTGAATGAATTCCACATTTAGACTCCCATCTCATTGCCAAAATTATGCATATAAAAAGATATTCTAAAAATCCTTAAAATATTCGAACACATGCCTGCTTTTAAGTGGTTTGGGCAAAGGATATTCAACACACAAATCCATTTCCATGCAACCCTCGCTAACTAGACTGGCAATATCTCAAAATATTCATTTCACCTATAAAACAGTTTGAAGTTCACCATTCCTAGCCATGTGCGCATCAACACATAAATGAGAAAACGATGGCATGGCGCCTCCTCTGGTCAGTTCTTAGTTCTATCTCACAATTCTTTCGCATCTGGCCACAATGGATCAGCCTTCCTGTGACTCTTAGGCAGGCATGTCTCAAACAGCATACAGTCCAGACTCCTCTGGAAGGGCTGTGAAATCCGCTTCTGGCCAACAACCCAAGAGTGGCAACCCTTTCAAGGCACCCCAGCCCTCATCAGCCCAGGGAGAAGTCTTCAGGCCCTCTCCACTAAGGCAAGCACTTCTCAGGTGCCAACCTGTCTCCCAGCCTTCTTCCCTTCCCCTCCTCCCCTGGATTCAACTCCCAGCATCAAGGGGCAGTTTCCACTCTCTTTCATGGTCATTCTTTCTCATCCCTTCCAAAACTGCTTCTGAAATTCTCTTTTCCAAGTCATGAGGCAGCTTTTCCTCTGTTAAGAGTTCTTGGGATCTCCTCTGATGGTGAGATGTTACCCAGTAAGTAGAACATGGAAATTTGGCCTTCCTGAGCTGATGGGTCTCCTAGTAGCCATTTTCTAGCACCATAAAGCCAACAACTGAGAATACAGCAGATACTCTCCAAGAGAGATCGGCAAGTACATCAAACAGTAATAACAGGCGGCATCATCATCATCATCATAGGCATCATCATCATCATAGGCATCACCATCATCATCATCATCACCATCCTCCTCCTCCTCATCATCCAATCCCAGAGGTAGGAAACCTGAAAAGGCCTAGACTAGAATATCTTTAAATTAGCCTTGAGTGGGACTCTTGACTATAAGAAAATATGGAAACACTTCAGTTAGCCATCTCCTTCTAGATCGGTCCAGCTGCTCCTGTGAAGACACCCCTGAGATGATTATGCTCTATGACTCAGAGGCACGCAGCCAAGGAATGCAGTAGCCACTCTTTGGTTCCTTAATTGGTTAGCTCTGCCCTAGAGACCTGGTTATCTGGAGTCACACCAAGATGGTATTCTAGGCATGTTCAAAGAATGACAAACACATCTGGGAAGAGCGCTAGCTACATGGAGAACAGGTTTGTTTGTTTTTTTGAAAGGCAGACCTTTCCAGTTAGGAAACGAAAAACTGGGAACAGAGAAGACTATGGGCAATGGAAAGCAGTGGCTGGCTTCAAAGGTGAGGAAAGCATACATATAACTCTCTATAGTTTTATATATGTATGTGTATTGATAATATATATGCATGCACACATACATACATACATACATACACACATATATAATATAATGTATAATGTGTGTGTGTGTGTGTATATAATATGAAAGATGGCACAGCCCATTATTGGCAGCACCATTCCTAGGCAAGTGGTTCTGCACTAATCGAAAAGCTATTTGAGCATAAGCCTCCAATGATGCAGTCAGAGAGAGAACCAGCTAGAAAGCAACAACCCTTCTGGTTCCTGCCACACTTCCTTGGCTGTGAAAAGTCCCTTGGTTGAAGGCAATGACACACAGAATAGCATGCATTCCTACCTTCAGGTCCCTGCCCTGACCTCCTTCAGGAACGACAGTGACCTGGAAGTATAAGATGAAATAAACCCCTTTCTTCTCTATAGGTTTTGGTCACACTGTTTTAACACAGCAATAAAGGGAATCTAAAACATGTGCCTCCTATTTGTGAGCAGCACACTACCAAGTATTAACAGGTCTCAGGGGTTTCAATCAAATCTAAAGAAAGGATCTTTTCCAGAAAGTCCTGCCCTGCCTCAATTCTCTCTGCTGTGCTCTGTTTGGGTGCATGGGTCCTTTCTTTCATTTCCCTGGGATCTCTTTAGGGCAAGGACTTCAATTTCTGGGAAGCCTCTAGGGACACTTTTGTGCGCAGGGGTGTCCTAGAACCTCCTCCTTTGCAGGTCACTTCTGGGAGCTCCTCTGTCTGGACCAAGGTCCAGACTTCTTTCTAGATCCCTCTCTTGGGAAGTTCTCAGCTGACTGAATGGTGCCTACTCACATCTGTGCTGACTGCATACCCGTTCACTACACACCAGCTCTGTACACAACTGCTCTTGTTGATATGATTTACTAGGGAGCATTCAGATCCTCAATAACTTCTTCCAGAAAACTCCAAGAGGCTCCTCCCTAAACCTCTCTCCTCACAGCATCCTACATGCGATGGTTAAAGCGAAGTCCTCCCCTACTGCCTCACAGGCTCACAATGGACTTAGAGAAGTCACCAAAGCCAACTGTCTGAGGCTAGAAAATAAAAGGCTGATGATTAGAGACAAACTTTAGCTTACATTTGCAAAAGATCATATGCAACACAAGAGAAAACTGGTGAAGAACTTTAGCTTCTATATTGAGCAAGTAGTAATTTCTTTAATCTGCCAGAAACAATGTAGAAAAAAATATAAAATGAAACAAAGACAAGAATAAACTTTTATACACACACACACAATTAGTAGTTGTGTGTGTGTGTGTGTGTGTGTTTACACATAATCCATGGACAAAAATTTACAATGAAACTGTAGGATATCTATTTGCATGTCTATTTATTTAAGCACATATGTACCTATAGATTTTATGCACGTGATCATCCCCTACCTCAAGATGACATAACCAAGTTAGCAAAGGGACTCCATCATAGCTACTGAGGGAAGTCAGCTCCTCAGTAAGAATCCAAATGTCCAAGGCCATTCAGGTGTTTGTTTATTCATTCAAGATGACTCACACATTTGGTAAATGAGACTGGTTTTATATTGCTGGCTAAGTTGTAAAATACCAATTAATAAATAAAACCTGCTAAGTTAACAACATTGAGTATGATAAGGTATGTTAGAATTCTACTTTCTATTATTAGTCAAATAAACTAATGCCATATTTGATAGACACTTAATATTATAAAAATAGGCTGGATTTAAATCATCAAGTCAGGCTGAAAGCTTTGGTTTCAAGAATTATTTATTTAGAAATTTGCCTAATGTAGTTTCCAGATCTTGGTAACTTGTAATCTTGATCAGCAATAAGTAAAATGAAGTATTCAAGCATCTATATTTTTGGTTTTGAATTATCCCAAGGATATTAAATATACTTATATCTGTTAATAAGCACATCCTTTGACACATAACTGCTTTAGTTTACTATGACCATGCCTGGTTCAAGGGTATGAAAATGGTGAGTTCATAAAATGTATTTAATTCCATTTAATTCATGTATTATATAAAATACAAACTATATAAAATTTAAATTGTAATAGTAAATAACATTTAATAATGAGTTCCTATTATTTATGTTTACTATTTAGCTATCACTGTAAAATAAGAATTACTAATAACTAAAAGTCATAACCATTACACACATATGTGGGAAGAACAGATGAAGCCAGACAGCTTAGAAAGAAAGCCGTTCGTGAAGATAAAAAGTGTGTTTCATTAGCAAAGAGAGACTAAGTCCATCCTAAGATAGAATGCTTTTAAAACATACACTGTGGAGGGGAGGAAAAGAGGGTGGTTATCCTGAAACCCTGAAATGGATATGTGAAATTACAAGTGGTATTTTGGGGAAATGATTTTGTCGTGATATGATAGGACTTATTTATAAATGTACTTAATGATAAACGATGACATTAGCAGTACACAGATGTAAAATCAGCGTGGATTTCTCACTGTTTTTGTTTCTGTTAAAAAAAAGCTTTATTGTTATGTTCATAATAAAAATTATACAGAAATGGAGCTGCTTCATCTTTTAAGCAATCACCTCTAAGAAGCAGGTACTTTACATTTTGCAAGATTAATTGCATGTCTTTGTTTATCCTAGATTGTGAAGGGAACTGAATTTTTTCAATACTAAGAGCTAAGCAGAGGAGTCCTTCTCCCTCGTGGTGCCTTCTATTCATCCCTCCACATCTTCTGTCTGTTCCCTGGTCCTCCTCTTCTCTAGACCCTTCTCTTCCAGGCTGCCAAACATCTCCAAGTTCCTCTGATTTTACTTACCTATGACTACTAAACTCTCTCCACTGAAGAATCCATTAAAGGACTGAAAACCCTCTGCATCCCTTCTCCCCAACAGTATCAAGATGTAGAAGAGGGTTCATGCCTTTACATCCCTGCCTTTCCTAGAAGAGCCATGAGACACAGATCCGCAGTCTGTCCAGGAGACGCAGATCTGAGTCCATCCATGAGACACAAATCCACAGCCCATCCATGAGACACAGATCCACAGCCTATCCATGAGACACAGATCCACAGCCTATCCACGAGACACAGATCCACAGCCCATCCATGAGACACAGATCCATAGCCTATCCATGAGACACAGATCCGCAGTCCGTTCATGAGACACAGATCCACAGCCTATCCACAAGACACAGATCCACAGCCCATCCATGAGACACAGATCCGCAGTCTGTCCATGAGACACAGATCTACAGCCCATCCATGAGACACAGATCCACAGCCATCCATTAGACACAGATCCGCAGCCTGTCCACTATTTACAGAACTATTGAAGTGCAAACTACAGATATCTAAGGCATACTTAATTTGCAGCATCTTGAACAAAAATCCCATTAACTAATTCATCTAAGGGGTCATTTTGGAAGAACAAGGGTAGGTTACTCAAATTACGTCCTTTGTCAAACTATGATAGCATGTGTAGATGTTTGAAAAATAATTTCTCTTCCTCCATCTCTGAAATAACTGTCTGAAATTTCTTACCTGGGCTGTTCACCCATTTTTCCTTCCAGCATATCAAAAGTTTCAAGATATCGGAATGTAGCTTTTTCCCCTTATGACATGTGATTTTAAAAAGTATGCTTCACGTTAGAAAATATTTCAGAAGAAACATTAAGATAGAGAAATTTCAATTTAAATGATACATTACTTCTAAAAAACAAATTTTGCAATGTGCATGTATTTCTGCAACATTGGTTGCTTTGAATGTAGAGCATCCTGGACCCTGTTGAGGAAACTCAGGGCAGCATACTGAACTAAAGCTCAGCTAGAAAACTAAACTCTGATCCATATGGGTTCACAGGAACTATAGCATCTCCACACATTATGGAAAATGATGCAAAGCCCACATCCCGGGGCATTCTGTGCGCATGGTACAGGGTGGGAAGGGAGGTTGATGGGGTAGATATGGGTTAAAAAATATTCCACTTGGGTGGTCATGGGGGTGACAATCTGTATTCTTAGCACTTGGACTGCTAAGTAAGGAAAACCACAAGTGTGAAGCAGCCTGGGATAGATGCCAAGGTGGCTAAACAAAGAACATACAAACGCACATACTTGTGTGTGTATGTATGCATGCATATATGTATGTATGTATGTATATCCTAGTGAACCAAACCACCAAAGTCTCAGCACATGGTGGCAGTGCCCTCGTATATGTCTATGTTCTGCAGCCATGCTTCCCAGAGCTCGGGCAGGAGTCTCTGCCACACTGGAGCACACCCACAACCGTCTTTTGTCTCTTGCCATCATAGGATCTTTATATTATCACACTTGATGACAATCATTAGCCTCCTGCCTGTTTCATGACAATCTTACACTTTTTAAAAGGCTAACAAGATAACGTCAGTAATATTCCTCGTGAAATGCCCATATAAAAGTATTTGAACATCGGCTTATTACTTATCATTGATTCCCAAACAGGGGGTGATGCTGTTCCCAAGAGACACCTGTCACAGCCTGGACACATTCTGGTTGTCACATTGTAGTGGTGGTGTTACTGGCTTCTAGTGGGCAGAAGACAAGGAGGCTTCTAGATGTCCTAAGCAGTCAGAACAACTACCATGACCAGGAGTTATCCAGCCCCAAATGTCACTGGAGTCAGATCTGAGGAGATCGTCTCCATCCGGAGACAGACAGGTGTAGTGTGGCACTCCTGGCCCTGTGCACCCTGGTGCTTCTTTCTAGCATGCAGAAGGCCAACAGAAGTGCTCATCACTAAATTCTTATATAGACTTTCCATTTTTCTTTATGTTACAGTTTTAGAAAGTTAATGGCTAAGACAAAACAAACAACAACTCATTTTGAAATCAGACAGAGATATCAAACTCCACTCTACTGAGCCCATACCATGTACATTCCCACCAGGTGGATCTGAGCGTGCTCTTCTAGGCATCCCATCCTAAAAACCAAGTAGCAGCTTTTAACTTCTGTAGTCTCTTGTGAGCAAGTGATGACCTCTGTGCACTTTGTTCTGTCTGCTGACCTCTAATAATAATAAAACACTTGAGCAGCAGCCTTCCTGTTGCTTCTGTTGGTGATGCTTTAGCTGTCTTCACCCACGTCAACGACGGACGTTTGGGAAGATTGCTTTCTAAAGGGCCATGCTGGCAACACCTCTTGCCTACACTAGGAGTAGCTGAGCTCATTCTTCACTGCAATCTACTGATGATGGCGCCAGCACTGTCTGTTAGGACACACTTAGACACACAATCTGGAGAGCAGAGATGGGACTGTCTGATCCTTGGCTTTTGTGTTATCCCTTCCCTCCATAAAAGATGTGCTGCTTTGGTGGTTTCAAAGGGAGTGGCACTATTTGGAGGTGTGGCCTTGTTGAAGGAAGTGTGTCACTGTGGAGGTGGATTTTGAGGTCTCATATATACTCAAGCTACACCCAGCGAGACAGACTACTTCTTTTTGTCTGTGAGTCAAGATGTAGAACTCTCAGGTCCTTCTCCAGCACCATGTCCGCCTGCATGCCACCATGTCCCACCATGATAATCATGGACTAAACCTATGAAAATGTAAGTCAGCCCAATAAAATGTTTTTCCTTTCTGAGAGGTACCATGGTCATGGTGTCTCTTCACAGCAAATGAAACCCTAACGAAGACAGGAAGCTACCTCTTCCTAGTTAGAGTTGTTTTTGACTCTAGTGCAGCTTCCTAGGTAGCATCTGTGTGTACTACTGCTTGCATAGAAAGATGTAGAGCCAAAGGATCCACATTGGTTCAGACTGGATCAGAGACAGTCTTCCTCTAGAATAACCAACTACCTTTAACCTAGGAAATAGTATAGGCATGGTTGAAACACAGAATGCCAGAGAGCATGGGGAGGCATCTGAATAGTTCAGCAAAGCTACACCTCAAGTGGGAACCAGGTAAAGACATACTTCAAAGGAAAGATCAATGGTCCTGGGCTCAGGATAGAAACTCATCTACCAGGATGAAGAATACAGTGACATTCTTCTTCCAAGGACAGCTTCCTCCAGGAAGTTTCTGCTGTTGTTGGAAGAATAGTTTTCAATAAACATGAAGGCAGCATAATGTTCCAGAGTTCCAGGAGGTCCCCAACTCTCCAGGTCGTGAACTGGAAGATCTAGAACAATCTTCAGTTGGCAAGTAGTTTAAGGTGGATCCAAACTATGATTCTGGTTTCAGCACACTGTGTTCAAGCATCAACACCTCAGCCTTCACTACCTCCAAATATAGGAAAAGTCCCTCCACACAAGTCTTTGTGGAACTTTCTTTTTGTGAAATAGAGAGCTTTTCTTTCCTTTTCGTTTGTTTTGGTTTTGGTTTTTGAGACAGGGTTTCCCCGTATAGCCCTGGCTGCTCTGTAGACTAGGCTGGCCTCGGACTAACAAAATCCAGCTGTCTCTGCCTCCTGAGTGCTGGGATTAAATGTGTGCACCAACACTGGCCAGTGAGATCTTTTCTTTTGAAAACACTCATGTAAAGGAGTGAGATAAAGATTCTAAAAAGATGACTTGGGCAAGGTATTCTGTGTGCTTAGCCCTCAAAAAAATTCCGTTTAAAATAACTGACTCATCCTTTCAAAGTGGAAAAGAGCCCAAGAAAAAAGGCTCTCTGTCCAGCTAAGTTTAGAACCCACGCTGAGCTGGAATACCAACTTTGCCAAACTACTGTAATTGGAATTCCAAGTATAGCACCTTCAGAATGGAAATTCCAGCCATCTCATATTCAAAAAGAAACATTCCCTCTTTCTCTCTAAATTTATAGGCCCATTTATTTTCTGGGTACCCTTTCAAAATGCTCCACCAGATCCTTGTGAAGTCTGCGGGAGCTCTACAAACTGTCTTCCATGAATAACAAACAGGTTTGGTTCTGTTCTGCCTTTCCCTCCTGATGGCTGCATTCCACTGCTTTGCACAAAGAGTGAAGTTCTCAAATATTAATTGATCCCCAATCAGCCTTTGATCCCGAAGGCATGAGTCATCATTGACCAAGACACAAATCTCCTGGGAGATGTTTCATTACTATTGATTCTTCAAAGCCTCTGTCAAAATCCTAGCAACAAAATCAGAGAGCGGTAATTGGCAAGATCAAAGAGCAAACTGAAAAGGGGCAGAAAACGAGTAGGCTCTAACCCTCTTATTTTCATTTACATCTCTATGTGATGGCAAAGGCTGAAATGAACTGGAAGTGTGCCCGACAGTCGGAACAACCAGAGCACAGGTCTCTTCCCTAGCTGTCACCACAAGAGAGGAGCTGACAAACAGAAGGGCTCAGAACTACCGGTCAACACTGGCAAACATACTTGGCAAGCATGCTCTGAATTTCAAGTGGACACAAATGAGCCCCCCAAATTTAAGAATTTGTTCCATCAGTTTGGTTATTTGGATTTACTATTTCCCAGTAAATAATTCAAGGGTGGTTATAGAAATGGATAATTAATCATAATAATGTAGGTTAACTAACTCTTTGAAATACTGAGACCAAAGTGTTTTCAAATTTCAAATATTGTCAGATTTTTTAGTATTTTCATACATATAAGGGGTGTGCCTTGGATATGGGATTCAAGTGTAAACAGTAAATTCATTGATGTTTCATACGTTCCTTATAAGTACAGACTAAAGGTAGGTTTGTGCAATGCTGTCAGTGTCTCTGTGTTTTGACCATGACTTCAGGTACCATGAGGACGAAAATACAACCAACAACTCAAGCAAACACATTAAGGAAGGAATTTGTAGGACATGGAAACTACATCTCAATAAAACTGTTAAGATATCTATGGTTGATAATACATGAAAATATACATTAACACCACAAGTTGATAATAGCGATCCCAAGAGTTTTAATTGGTGGCACATGCCCATGAAATCAGCACTGGAAATCCTGACGTCCGAGGGTCATGAGTTCAAGGGCAGCCTGATCTACAGAGTGAGCACCTGCCACATGCAAAAAAGCGAGGTACCACACAATACTTGCAGATGCATCCTCAATGTGCTTAAAACAAAGGAGATGTTTAGGACACTGACAACATCCTTCTCAGTTTTTCCTACAGGGATTCCTGAACCAAACTCAAGATACACTTTTAGTGTGCACACCAAATTCAAGAATTATTTATGTTTGTTAGAAGGGGTCTTAACCAGTCAGCTGCTGATTCTGCACAACCATCTCCAGTTCAGGCTGGTCCTGCATCTTACTGTCACTAGGCTGATATCAATTTTACGAGCATCTGCATCCTTGCATGAGAACAACAATGACGGGCAAACTGCAGTCATGCCAGTTCGTAAACCCAGGAGTCCAAACAGGAGCCCAGACAGCGAAGTCGATGAGACTCAGCAGCTCCTCATGGAAAACATCCTTCAGATGTGCAATATTTATGCTCCTCTGAGAATCCAAATTAACGAGCATCAAATTTTCAAAAAAAAAAACCTGATCATTATTTAGTGATCTTGATAAGAAATCTCACAAAATCTTACCTGTAAAGCTTTCTATTTTGAGTTCAAACCTAAAGTCTTCATCCTTACGGGTTCTATTTGCACATTTCCCCACAGACACACAGATTACAGGAAGAAATAACTACCAAAGAGCTTTAATAAACCCACTTACAACTTACTGTTCACAGGGCTACTGCAACATGCATCACCCCCTAGCCCTCAGTCACCAGACTGCCGCTCCGTTCTGTGTCTCCTAAGGCAACTCGTGAAGCCAATTAGGTATGCGTGTGCTTACCTTCAGAGGAGGAATCATACATTCATCCCAAATGACATGGGAAGCTGACTCCACAGGAACACACAGCACCACAACACCAATACACATACATCGCAGGACATAGGAACAGAAAGACTAAGCATTAAATCTTTATGTCTGTGATAACACACAGCCTGGAACCCAGTGGAAAGCAAGAGGCTGCATTTGAGGAACTGACAAGCCAGCCAGAGGCCCTATGTAGAAGAAAGAAACCCAGGACGCAGGCTTAGGATGCTTTGGGTAACCCTGCAGGTCCTCTCATCTGTACCTGTCCCTGCAGACAGCTAGTTTTAGGAAACAAAAAGGCAGGACATGTTGGGGTGCTCAGCACTCAGTACAGGTGCAGAACTTTTGGGTTATCTCCTGTCCTCCTTTTACATGGTGACTCAGAAGCCATGAAGATACATGTTAGCAGACCCCGGGGCACATCTCAAAGTTGCAGACTTGGGTGCAAGGACTTGGCTAAGTTCCAGTTCAGATAATTATATTCTGTTTCCTGAACTTGCCCAGATGTTTCACCTAGTTACAGCCTTGTTCATTTTTTTATTTTACTTTTTCGTGAAGAAAAAAAAAAGAGTGGGAAGATTCTCTGTGAACTTCCCCCCTACCCTATCTTGCTGATACAGAAGAAAAGGCAAAAGTGACATGTGACCAAATTAATGGCAGCTTTGGTCATGAACAAGATGATGGATGTGTGTGAACCTGCACATGGGGCCAGCTTCAGAGGACAAGAAAAAGACATCAGAGAGAGTAAAGGCCCCATAGATGAAATGAGGAAACTGTGTCATGCTACCTCTGTGGGATAATGACCACACAGGTGCCCTCTATAGCTATAGTGGACTGTCTAATGATCTATTCTAATTCAGGCAACTGAAGAAATCCTGAGCTCTCCTTGCAAGTGTGTGCATTTTAATACTGTGGATCTAACCATTCTTTCATGGTTTGGACAGGGGCCATCAGCAGAGACCCAGGAAATGTAGCAACTAGCCAATTTCTTTGCATGCCAGGCATTCTAAAAATAAAGTAGGCTGCCATCGCTCAGATGGCCAAAGATGTAAACTCTGAAAGTATCAGTCTTGAGAAAGGATACAGGGGAAATCAAATGTTCACACATCATTGGTGGGATGCAAGCTTACAGTATCAGTCTTGGGAAAGGATACAGGGAAAATAAAATGTTCATGCACCATTGGTGGGATGTAAACTTAAAGTATCATGAGTCTTGAGAAAGGATACAGGGAAAATAAAATATCCACACACCATTGGTGGGATGCAAATTGGTTCAGATACTTCTCACAGCAATTTGGGAGCAACTGATAAATCTAACACCGTGTCTCCCCATATTTCAGGGACTTGGTTTCTTAGACATATACACATATTTTTCCCTTGGACACACACACATGATGTATCACAGTAATAATTTTAATAAACAAAAACAGAGGAGGAGGAGTCACCAAATGTTCAAAAATAAGTACAAGCTGTGCTATGTTCCTACGACTGAATGCTAAGAATTCATCTTAAAAATGTAAGTGGAAAGAGGGAGAAAAACCAAATAAGACTACAACTAGCCCTCCATATCCACAAACTCTAAATATGCAGACTCATCAACATAAACAGAAACAATCAGGAACAAATGAGTCTTTATGGAGTATATACCATGGTCCTTCCCAAACTCATTTACTATTACAAAGCCTTCACATTGTACTTGTTATTGTTAGTAGTTAAGAAATGACTCAAAGACTCAAGAAGGATGCAAAGACTATGTCCCTCTCCTTTTAGGGCATCCATGGATTCTGGATTCTTTGTACCAACTGTCATGGAACAGAAATACAGAAAAATGTATACATGTGAATACCACTTATTAGAATATATGGAAGGCAAAACTAACATTATGAATACAAACTGCTTATGAAAAACATAGTTCACACTTGTACAAACACACACATACACACATGCATTCACACATATACACATACATCCACAATATACATATATGTATGTACACATGCATATTCATACATACACATACAGATAGACATACATATGCACAAACCCACATGCAAGCACACATTACATACGTGTTTGTGTGTGTGTGTACACATATACATATACAGGTTGTTTTTTTTGTGTTTCACTACCCAGCATAGTAGATTCCTTAAAAAAATCCAGGCTTGGATCCCATGCCAATGGGAATACTACCCCTACTTTCCCGAAATACATCAAATGATTGAAAGGAGTGGGCATTTGACCCATCCTGAATGATCCTGTCCAGGTTTTGTACCTAAGGCAAAGAACAGAAAGGTTTAAGAGCAGTGGAGAAGTTCCAGATCCTGGACAAGCAGCCAAGAGGCAGACATACAGCTCCTCTGCCACGGTGGTACCTGCGGTCTGCTTACGTAGCCTCAGTTTACCCACCTCCCTAGCCTCATCGTAGCTTTCTATAAAGGTCCTTTCTCCCATACTGAACATTTGTAAAGTACAAATCTGTAAAGAGAAGGGACAGGCAAATCTGGTGCTGACAGATGGCTAAGGAAGGGACTTTATATTCAGTAGGTACTAAGTCTATTGGGTCCATACTGTTTGGAACTGTGTGACAAAAACTTGGGAACAGGGTGGAAACATCCTCGATTTGGGAACGGAATGTGCCAACCTGCCACATTTAATTCTGTGCTAATATTGAAAATAGAAATCCAAATGTCCCTCACACCTGCTTTGCATTTTCAAAGCTATCAAAGTATCTGCATTGGCACACCAACTTCACACAGTGGGGCATCCAGAGCTGAACCCACATACAGAGCCTGCCATGAAACTATTGGCAGAACAGCGTCTCTCTGGGTTTCCTCCCGTCTTTCAGTCTATGGTGTAAATGTGCTCCAGTGATGAACCCCGACATTTAAAAACAAAGTGTACTTACTGCATGGATGTCCTAACACCTTAACTTCATCAATAGCAAGGTAGCCTTGGTGTCCAGAGGTTACCACTTCAAAAATCACCTGGAAAATTAAGAGAGATTTGACGTACGATTAATAAAAACTCAGAGAGAGAAACTGGAGTTCAACCTGAAGGTCAGAGACACAAAACAGCCACCCACTGGCGATCCTGCCTCCAGAAGTCTCAGAATGAGACTGAGACCCAGAGCTGTCTCCTCCTGTTTTATATTCCCCTCTAGGGGTGGGATTAAAGGCGTGCACCACTGGAATTAAAGGCACCACCCAGTTTCTATGGCAACTAGTATGACTACTGGGATTAAAGGTGTGTGTCACCATTGCCTGGTCTGTAAGGCTGACCAGTGTGGCTGTCTTACTCTCTGATCTTCAGGCAAGTTTTATTTATTAACACACAAATGAAATGCCACCACACAGATTAATGTTATCCACTCACTTCTGTAAGGATTTTAGCAAGAGTCCCTTATATCATGAGGAATAAGTGTTCACTCACCCCTCCATTTATTTTGCCCAACAACTGAAAAGGAGTTGGTGGCTAACACCTGCCTATCAGTGTTCCAGGCTCTAAACCTCAAGTACAAGTAAGGCTGAACCCGGTCTAGTCCAAGGAGGCAAAAGGGCAGAGGCAGGGTTGGGCAGCACCTGCCTAAGGAATCACCTATGTGGCAATGCGAAACCATGGGTGAGGATGGATATGGGAAGAAAGCACTTTGGAGTCATTTTGAAGAGTGAAGTAAAGTACCAAGGTCTTAAAAAAAAATAAGAAAACGGAAATGAGGCTATGTAAACTGTCACATAAAATAATACAGTTTTCCTATCTGTGATACCCATCCCCCCACATATTGTGATATCTTTATTGGGAGGCAAAGTTAAGATTGAAGGTTCTTTAGAAAACATTTCTGAAAGTGACTGACCAGAATGAGACATTTGGGATTCTAGGTTTTTTACATTTTAGAGGAGGAGGGATGAGGGGGAGGACTAAGGAAGAGGTGGGATGAGGGGGAGGGCTAAGGAAGAGGTAGGATGAGGGGGAG
>PVIU01021549.1:0-31327 GCA_004026605.1 Ondatra zibethicus
TTTTTTTTTTGAATGGAAAAAATAAAAGAATATGGGGGAAAATACTATCTCATTAGATAAAGGAAAGGTCTTTGACAAAATCCAAAACATCTTTATGATAAAAGTTCTGGAGAGATTGAAGATTCAGGGACATACTTAAACATGCAATTTATATTAATCCCATAGTCAATATCAAATTAAAAGGAGAGAAACACAAAGCAATACCTCTAAAAACAGGAACAAGACAAGGTTGTCCACTCTTTATATTTCTGCTCAAAATAGAAACTGAAGTCTTAGCTGTTGAAGGGAGTGGGCATCCCTTTGTTTGTCCTGGCCACCTGGCTAGCTTACACCCAGAATAACCATACAGAAACTGTATTAATTAAAATACTGCTTGGCCCATTAGCTCTAGTCTCATATTGGCTAACTCTCACATCTTGATTTATCCCAGTTATATTGATCTGTATAACACTACAAGGTCGTGGCTTACCGGAAAAGTTTTAGTATGTCTGACCTGGCGGCTCCATGGCAGCTTTCTGACTCTGCTTTCTTCCTCCCCAAATTCAGTTCTGTCTTCTCCACCTACCTAAGTTCTGCCCTATCAAGCCAAGCAGTTTGTTTACTTAAGAACCAATGAAAGCAACACATAAACAGAAGGAACTCCTACACCATTTCCCCTTTTCTGTTTAAAAAGGAAAGGAAGGCTCAAACATTAACATAGTAAGATTACATATAACAAAACAGGTATCAAGCAAGAATTACAGTTACAATATTTATATCTACTTTACCTTTTATGATAACTAAGGAAAACTATAACTATTTATTTATTCTTCAAATAAATCAAAGACTCCAGAAGGATATAATGTTACCTAAGTAAACAGGAAGTGCATTATAAACAACTTCCCAAACTCTAGAATTGACAGAGACATCTCATTGCCTTGATAATGACCCAAAGTTCTTCTGTACCATTGGGGCATCCATTTTCAGCCTACAGACCCATAGTATCCAGCAGAAATTTCCATGAAGCTGGAAATTTCAAAGACAGTTCAGCCACTTTCTTCTGTGTCATGCATAATGTCTCACAGACTCTTTCTCGAAGCAGGAACCCTGAAGGACCATCTCACCTTTAGGTAAGTTCAGCAGTCATCTCTATGTGGATACTGCATGTCCAGTGAAGCTGACGAGTCAAGAGAAGTTTCTTGCCCAAATGGCTAGCAAACTCCATAAGGAGCCTCTTCGATGCCCATTTTTCCTCTTGAAGTATCTGGTGCTGCCAGGAGCAGATATGTCTTACTGTCATGAAAAGTCCTAAATTTTTAAAACATTTAACTGCCATATTCTGAAGATCTCTGAAAGATTTGAAGAATATCTAACTGAAATATATCCCTATACATCTAGAAAATCTAATATAACTACAATTTTGATTATTATAGATTACTATCTATTAACCTATATTTCTTAATTATACATTACATTTTTTAATTAGCTACATAATCACAATACCTTAGTCAAGATCAGAAATACATATACATATAACAAAATTGACCTTAAATTTGTATCAATAAAGAAAGAACCATACCAATGCAAATTATTCATCTCTATATCATATCCCCCTTTCAATGTAAAAGAACATTTATAAACAATATTTGGGGATATGGACACAGTTTTTTCTTTCCAAACTGCTTCCTGCTCTATGGGGGTGGTGTTAATCAGGTTTTACGGTGTATCCTGTGTGCTAGGTTCATCTCAGTCAACAGTTGAGTGAATTTTTTGAGGGTGTTCACGGCAACCTTTCAGGAGGCCTTGGTCCATGAAACCATATTTGCCTGGAGGCAATCCACAGATTCTCATCTTCTGTGAAAACAAAAGAACCTCTTTTCCAAAGCATCATATCCTTAGACCCAAATTCTGAAGTCATAATACCTTTATAATATACATGCTGGTTTAGCTTAGTAGCCCACACAAGAAAATGTCTCTCTGCACTTAGCTCCTTCACAAACAAAATATTCAAAGAAAACACAATAAAGTAAATAATCCAGACTGTGAATTTTCCATTTTTATGTGTCTTATTTTTCTTTACTCCTTTTAATCTATGATTATCTGTACTCTGTCTCTTTAAAGACTTTACCCTTTTTCTTTAAAGCATTAACTTTATGTTATGACCCTCTGTACTCTTTTTCTTCTATCTCCCAAGCCTATGTAACTTTATTAATCGTTGTGACCCATTTAGATGTCTTTTATGTCTGAATCTGTCCTATTGTGAATCTGTAATTTTTTTACTCTCCAGGAGTACTTCTTAAAATGCTAAGTGCTTCTTAAAACCTTAAGCTTCACCATTAGTAAGGGTAACATGGTAACAATTGTTTGACTGCCCAGTCTAAAACTTAAGCTGTGCTGTTATTATGGTAAATATGGTAGCTCCTGCCTGTGCTCTGCACATTCCAGCATGGCACAGCTGCTGAAGCTGCTTGCATCTCTGAGCTGTGCACACTGACCACCTTTCAGGCACACACCTAGTCCAAGTTGCCATCAAACAAGCTAGAGCAATATGCTGACAAATCCCATCTAAATGCTCTGTCTCCCACAGGAGACAGAGGTTGAGCTAGCAGCAAAGCCTAGAAAACTGGCATTTTAAAATCGCCACTTTTATCCTGCTACAGGTGCTGAGTCGGAAAATGCTCTCTTAAAGGAGCTATGGCATGCTGCCAGCTGTGCTAAACTCTAAGTTTGTGTCTAGAATTCCTTTTTGAGCCCTCTTAGGTTTTACATGGAGTTACTTGACCAAGTTGAAGCACCAATTGTTGAAGGGAGCAGGGAGGCCCTTTGTTTGTCTCTGCTGCCTGGCTAGCTTACACCTAAAATAACCACACAGAAACTGTATTCATTTAAAACACTGCTTGGTCCATTAGCTCTAGCCTCCTATTGGCTAACACTCACATCTTGATTTAACCCATTTCTATTAATCTACAGAATTGGGAATATGGACACTGTTTTTTCTCTCCAAACTTCTTCCTGCTGTATGGGGGTGGTGTTAATCAGGTTTTACTGTGTATCCTGTGTGAGGTCATGACGTACTGGGAAAGATTTAGCATGTCTGACCTGGTGGCTCCATAGCAGCTTTCTGACTCTGGTTTCTTCCTCCCAGAATTCAGTTTTGTCTTCTCTGCCTCCCTAATTTCTGCCCTATCAGACCAAGCAGTTTCTTTTGTTGATTAACCAACGAAAGCAGCACATAAACAGAAGGAATCCTACACCACTTGGCCTTGAGCACAAAAGATAACTTAGGGAGATAAACTGGATACCAATTTGAATGGAAGAAGTCAAAGTATCTTTATTTTTAGATGGTAGGATAATATACATAAATTTCACTTAAAATTCTACCAAGGAACCTCTGCAGCTGATAAACACTTCCAGGGAAGTAACTGGATATAATATTAACTCAAAAAACAAATAAGTAGCCCTTCTGTATACAAATGTCAAAAGAACTGAGAAAAAAAATCTGGGAAAAATCACCCATTCTCATTTTTTGGTAGGATTAACATTATCATCATCATCATCTAATAATAATAATAATAATAATAATAATAATAATAATAATAATAATACTTTGTGTTAACTTAGAAGTCATGTTTGAAGCATTCCAGGTACACATACCTTAAGGAAAATAATGCTGAAGTGAACTTGTAGGGGCAGAACTTTGCTATTCACTCACATTTTCAAAATGACATAAAGCACTTTATGTTGTACATCGGGCAGGTATCTCTGGAAATCAGATATTGATTTTTCTTCTCTGTCTGGGGCCATCTATTGGTAGCTTCTAAAAGTAGCCTGCACTGTATGTATGGCCAGTATGTTTTATCCCATTGAGACCATATTAAAGTCCTGTCAATTGAGTTCAATCTTGGGATAGGGTTGACTAGTTTCTACTCTTAGGAATCATTGCATTCTTTATGGGACAGAGTGAATGGGTGTTCACCAGTTCAAGGTTTGAATAAGGTGAGTAATATCATGTGGCTTACTGGCTTTGCTTTCAATTTGATGAATTAATCACTCATCTTCTCTGTAAGCTGTAAATATTTCTTCCATATATGTTAATTTTATTTTAGAAATTTAATTAGTTCTTAGACAATTTCATACATATACATGATGCATACTGATCTTCATCCCCTATTATGTTTTACCTTATTACTGTACCATTTCACTCTTTCCTATCTCCTCTCAGCACATCTCTCTCACACATTTCTATCTTTTTGTGTGACTCACTGAGTTTCACCAGAGCTGTCTGTGTGACCATAGCTTTGTCTTCTTTTGAAAAAGTTTTTGTGATTCTTTCTTTCCACATCATTAACAGATGCTAAGTGCATTGGGCATCTTAGAAACTAGAAAAATGATCCCAGAAGTCATTTCATAATGTGCTGAAAGTATTGTTTGATCACTGGCTTATTTCAAGAAACAGACTGCTCTAAAGTTTGACACTTTTTCTTTTTCTTTTTTTTTAAAGATTTATTTATTTATTATGTATACAACATTCTGCCTCCATGTATGCCTGCAGGCCAGAAGAGGGCACCAGATCTCATTACAGATGGTTGTGAGCCACCATGTGGTTGCTGGGAATCGAAATCAGGACCTCTGGAAGAGCAGCCAGTGCTCTTAACCACTGAGCCATCTCTCCAGCCCCCAAAATGTGTAGCCCAGGATGGCCTCGAACTCGTGATCCTCCTGCCTCTGCCTCCTTCAGCAAATCCTACTGGCGTGCGCCACCACTACCGGCGACACTTTTTCTTAAAGGGACACATAGCAATACTTTAGGCATTGATGTCCACATAGTGCTTGTCACAAGTGTTCAGCTCCCCAGACATCCCGTAAAGACAATTTGGAAATTAATACAACCATGTTCCAATGGATGCTCCATCACAAAATTTTTCTGTGTGTCATAGCTTTTTTACGTCTGAATTAGTTTAATTGCTATAAAATACATCCATATTGTGCTTAATGCTAAATTACAATGTTATCTGAGAAAATCAATATGCACCTTTTAGGTCTAAAAGCAGACTAAAATTCTATCCACACTAAAAGGAATATGAGCTCAAGAGACTCCATGCAATAGTTCAAACCATGTAGTGACAATATTAAGGAGAAAATGAGCTCCAGGAGTCTGAAGGCTCACACATACATGTCACAGCCTAAGAAGAATGTCTTTATAGTGCCTGGTACAGGGGCTAGAAATATGATTTAGTGCTCAAGAGCATGTAGCTTTTCTTAAAGACCTAAGATCCTTTCTGAACACACATCAGATATACCACACCTCCTGTTATTCTAGCTTTAGGTGAATCCAATATTCAATGTCCATTTTGCAGGGGCACCTGCTCTCATGTGCAATTAAACATACACACAAAACACATACACATAGACATTCAATCAAAACTAAACTTAATATTTCAAAATAGCACATATGACAGTTATAGTCTATTACAGTTCACCAAATTTCTTGGGTTGGGTCCTCAGAGAGATGCCTCAGATAGGAAGATGGCTTGATGGATAAAGTCTTTGGTACACAAGTATAAGTATAGACATCCTTATGCCAGGTTCTGGTCTGTGTTTGCATTGTACACAGGCAAATACACATACACACACCAACAGAGAGAGGGTCAATTAGACATAATATGGGTTTTGCGGAGTTTTCAAGCCCAGCTCTCAGCTGACCATCTTGTTGCTTCAGTCCTTGGCTTCTACTTTCAGAAGAACACTACAATGTGCTGTGCAGACACTAAGCCTGGTAATTCCCCTTTGATAATAGTTGGGAGAGTCTGGTAAATGTCTACATTTAAATCTAGGAAATGACTCAAGATTTTGACTTAGTTGGAAGGGATATGGGGAGGAACTAGGAGTGGAGGAAGGGGTGAGGTTTTAGTCAAGATATGAAATATAATAATCATAATATATTATTATAGATTATTAAAGATTATGGTACTGAACTGTCCTCCTTTACCTCAAAAAGAAGTCACTATTTGCTCTCTTGAACACTAGAGAAGAAAAACTTCAGATGTAGCTTGATTTTCAGATTTGTTTATTGTTTGATTTGTTTTACTTTGGAGAAGATAGGATGCTCTGTTTACAAACATTAGTAAACTCTGTTTTCTAAATAATTATTCATATTATTAATATTTTATGTCAAAATAAGTGTTTTTGTTATCCTAATAGAGACAACTATCCAACGATTTGTAACTTCTATTTCAATGGAGTGTAGAATTTGGTTTGTAGACAGGGGACATGGAATGAAAAAAATGAGAACATTCTACACCCATAAAGTCTCAGTAGTAGCATGACTCACCAAACATACACAGAGTAAGAACAATATCAGTGGAAGTAGCAAAGCAGACAGGGAAAGCTCATAATGCCTTAACCATATTCAAAGAACTACAGGCAACTGTGGAGAAGCTTCACTTTGCATAGAAATAGTTAATGAGGAGACTGAAAGTTGAGCAAAATTCAGATATTACATGATTTATAAGCTCTCAGCCTTAAGTGGGACATCTGTATCAGTGACTCCATTGAGACCCAGAAAACATCATCAAAGTCAGAACAGAAATATTGTAAGAGTGAGTGAATGAGTAGGACTGTTGTTAAAGATTGTCTTTTGGATTGAACATTGCTATTCTAAACTTGAATTCATAACAACTTTGGTTTCCTGCAACAAAACAACCACCAAACAAAAACACAGAGAAGTATGAAGGGAAGAATGAAGAAGGAAAAATAGGAGGTGCAAGAAAACAGGAAAGAGGGGGAATATGAGGGGAAAGAAAAGGATAAAGGTGGAGAAAGGACAAGGAGGAGAAGAAGGAAAGAAGACAGAGGGAAAGGTAAAAAAGGGGATGGAAGTGGAGGAGGAAGAAGAGAGGGATGAGTGGAAGAATGCATGGAGGGGGAAGAAAAGGAAGCAAGCAGAAAAGCAATGAGAATGAAGAGAAGGAAGAGGGAGTCATGAGTGAAAAAGAGAAATGAAAAAGGCAAATTGGGGGTGAATATCATCCCAGAACCTTTTATAAATGACATTGTTAAAAATTAAGAACAGCTTTTTAAAGGGGGAAAATTGTCTATTATTCGGGAAGGTGTGTGAGAACAACTCTATTGCTTTCTACCTATGTAATTTCCTGAGTGACTCCATATCATGAGGACCCTAGGAAGGAGGTTTGCTCTCTGGCAAACAATTGCCTGCCTGTTTCTTGTTAAGCTGTCACTGTTTTGAGAGTTATAGTTCATCACACTGGAGTACCCTAGGAAACGATTGTCCACAACATGAACTTAGAGACGCAGAGTAAGAAAAAAAATTCTGACATAATAAACACTGCCTTGGGCAGTAGAAGATTAAAGGGGGACATTTATTTTACTGGGCTATTGACTCCACTATGGGGTACCTGAAATTCCCAGCATAGCTCACAATGGGAGTGACAGTGATAGGTTTGTGTCTTTAAATATATACCATTGTGACTGTCAAGCTGCAGAGATAAATCTTTCTGAGGAATAATAGGAGACTTTCTCCTCTCAAAATGAATGGGCTCTGTTGGGCTATTTCCCAGGCTCTAGGGAGAAGGGTGGCCTTTGACCCAGGCTCCTTCCCTGCCAGTCCTGATCTGCCTAGCCCTCTGTGGTAGGGCTATTCATCTGTCTTTCCTTCAGCTGTCCCATTTTATCACCTCAGCTCAGGCACTAGCTCCTGCATTTAATGGTCATTGCCTGATAGCCTCTGTCTAGCATCTTTTCCCTATGTCTCCCAATACAAGGGGTTTTTGCTTGGTTCTTAAAAATCACCCTTTCAGAGAGGGGAACATTGTTGTGTGTTGTGCACCTGTGTGCATGTGTGTATGAGAGACATAAGCTGACATAGAATAACTTCCTTAATTGCTCTCTGTGTTATTTCTTTGAGACATGGTCTTTCACTAGCCTATGGTTTGTCTCTAAAACTATGGTCACACAGATGTCTCTGGTTAAACAGCAAATCACAGAACAAGAGAAGATATGTGAACATTTATTCACATACATTGGGGATGGGATGTGTGCAGGGGTGGGGTGGAGATGGGGGTGGAAGTGACGGTGTTAATTATTCATAGTGTATAGCTACAAAATTATAAAATAAACAATGTCTAGAATCTGTGTGTAAAAGTGTCAGGAAAAGGACAGGTTTAAAAGTTGGGAAAAATTATTACCATATTCTTCAAATGGCCAACCCTATGAAAACACTCTATTAAATAAATAACAATGTAGTCAAAATTGATTTTTAAAGTAGTTTGAAATTACAGAAAGTTCTGAGAGCCTTTCATAATTTTGAACAATGCTTAAGTGAATATATTGCTTTCATGCTCTTAAAGTGTACAATGAAACATGGAATATTAAAGCATGATTCCACTTCCTTGCAGAAGATACTTGGAGTGGTGAACTCATGTGTTATCCTCTCTGTGAAGGGCAATGCCATACCAAACTTACTGGTGCCTATGGACCCAATACAAATACAGATATTTTCTTCATATTTCCATAGCCATGTGGCCCTGCAGGAATCCTCTTTGTACACCAGACAAAAAGAGTACAGATTTTTTAATTCAAAGTTTAACATCATTCTCAAAGAAATGTATGATGCATCCCATCTCTTGGCAATTGCTGGGATATTGTGGGAGACTGCCCTTGTCCTTACTGTTGAGCTGATGACATAACTAATATAATTTCTGGATTCTGGGAGACACAGTGTTAGACTTAAAACTATTTAAATCACCTTTAATGTATCTGTCAGTCAATTGCGGGGCTCTTTGAGTATCTACACTGAGCCACAGAGAAAAGATTATTTAAAAAGACACCCTTGAGATATTGTTGAAAGACTATATTTGTTTGTCATTGACAGAGTTTGTATAAATATTTGATTACATATTACCAAAACATGGTTTTTGTAATTCCTTTATGTACATTCCAAATGTTTCTAGTGTTATACCATAAACTGACTGCCATTCCTCAGAATTAGGTGCATCAGATGCTAGACCTTGACATTTGTTAAAACTAAGTAATTCATGACCATATTATTCTGGGATATATAATGGATCTTTGAAAAGATGACCTAATTTCTTAGCATATAATCATACAATTATTGCTACCAAGAGCTTTCAATACAGAAGGTACTGGGCAGTATATTCTGTTAGCTTCATTTCATCAGAAGATCACGAAATTCTACCAGTGCAGATAATTTAATCCATATTTGAAGAATCATAAAGAATCTCAAGGTAAACATGAATGCAAGGATTGCAGTCACTATCTGGAATTCATAAGATTTCTCTCCCTTTATTACACATTTCTTTTTCTTTTTACTTTATATTTCTGTATAGCCAAGAATAACACTGAACTTCTGATTCTTCTTATCTGCCTTATTCTTGCAGGGATTAGAGGTATTTGGCACCGTGCTCAGTTATGTGCCTCTGGGGACTGAACAGGAAAGTCAGGCAATCACTCTACAAACTGAACTACATCCCTACCCATTTCCTGATGAAATTGATGAAACAACACAGGAAAGATTGAAATGTTCGAAATGATTCCTGTCAAGACTGGAAAGCAGGCAGAGGAACTAACTAAACAAATCACTTATGTGCTAGAGTGTAATTTTCATTTTAGGGGTAAGCTCTCTAGGGCTAATTTGCCTTATTTGATAATATTTTTTTAAACCATAACTATTTCCAGATCCAATTCAAGATATCCAGAACCAGTTGAGAAAACAAGAAGGGAATTTAGAAACAAGTGTGTGAGTTACCTTTTACATTTCTATGAGAAAATATCTAAAAATAAGTAACTTAGGTAGGACATTAATATCACCTAAACCCTGGTCAAGGTCACAGAGACCACTGGGGGAAAAAACTAATAGAAAGATTACAAACATCTAAGATTATGAAGGGCCAGGACCCAACAATGTCTTCTGGATGCACCAGGTCTGTTTCACTGATGAACTCTCTGTGGGTGTTGTCTACATAAGACCTGCAGAAGATAAATCAATATTCCAGCAAGGAAGCAATGCAGAGTTTAACAGCTCTCACTACAAGCTGGGGGCATATTGAGAGTAAATGACTGCTGTGGCATGAAAATCCCTTTTCTGTAAGGGTATAGCCCCTGATGGATGCACCATCCTCCACTGACTGTCCCACCCAGGTGAATATATGATCAGCATAGATTGAAATGGCAAGTTATAAACAATCCAAATAGAAGAAAAAGGCAGAAATTTGTTAGTAGGATGGGAAAAGGAGCTTAGATGTAGAAGGAATTAGAGCAAAGAGGAGTAGTGAATATGATCGAAATATACTGTATGCATATATGAAATTCTCAAATAACTAATGAAATATTGTATATAAAGAGAAGCAACTTAAAGGAGGAAGGATTTATCAGTTTACAGTCCCCAGGATAAGCCATGGTATAGAAAGCAAAGCAGCAGGTGTAGATGACAGCTGCTCACCACTGAATCCAGGCAGACATTGAGGAGGGGGCGGAAATATGGCTGGGCTCCAAACCCTCAGGACCCATCCTTGTTACCCACTTCCTACAATGAAGCTTTACTTCTTACATTTCCACAACCTTCTCAAACTGTATTACCAGCTTGGGAATAAGTGTTGAAACAGAGGAGCCTATGAAAGTCATTCCACGTCAAAACCTCTATACCTGATAGACATTAATTTTTAAATAAAATGTCAAGTCAATCCCATTCATCTTTATCATGTGTATGCTATATCCTTACACACCAGCAGTAATGAAGGACGTTTTCCTATGATTTGCAGGCCTCAGTCTAGAAGCGTGACATTTATATTCTTGGCTTCATTCCTCATGATTTTATTTTTTGTACTCTACCCCCATAATTTCACCACTGTTTCTTCCTTTTGACAAAGTCATATTGATGTGGAGGACATATGTACAGAAAGTATAACTTGTCATAAACCTTGTAGGTGGCATATTGCATTTGTATGTACCTAGTATTGTGTTCATGAAGTATTCTACAAATGATCATCTTCCTTGCTTGAGCTTTGAACTACATATTGGGTTTATGCAAGAAATTATACTCACGCTCTAGGCCAATACTTTACCCACAGTATTTTGTATTCATGGGTGATGTAGCTATCCTATCAACAAAGTGTTTTTGTTTTAATATTAAAACTTAATTACACATTCTCAAACAACTGATAATATAAAGTTTCCTTGCTTGTCAAAGCAGAAGATAGGAGTATTTTAAAAGGTTTATTTCCATTATGTATATAATCCTATTTGTATTTTGAGAAGTTTCAAATTATAGGTGTACTGGAAGACATTTTATTACTTTGTGCTTTGAGAATTCTGAATATTATAATATATCCCATTAGAATCGATGTACTGTATCATTACACATTACAGATAAACTCACACCTTTAATGTGAGAGGGGTTATAAAATTGAAATAGAATAACATTTTTTCCCGTTTTTCTAGTGCTTTATGCACTTCATTTACTGAAAAACATAAAATGGTCAGTAAAATATTTACTAGTACTTTGAAAATATCTGAGGACATAAATTGAGTTGTGCTGTATCTCTGGTTTTTCATAAAGCACCTTGCTTCAAAACACTGTAGTCTGACTTTTATTTTATTTTGAAATTTGAGTTTGTATGCTTTTCAATGTTAATCTACTTAAATCTAGTAGAAGAGGACATTGCCATTTTTCATTAAAATTCTTATAATTTACTTTATTGTTGCTGAGAAAATCTCACATGGAGGTTGTATATTTGCAGTTGTATTATCAGAAGATTTATGGTGTTTTATTTATTTGTTTTTGTGTGTATTTATATGTCATGTGTGTGTCTATGTGTGTGTGTTTGCATGTGTGCATGTTCCCATGTGTATAGGAGTACATGTCACATATGCATTTGAAGCTTGGGAGCTGCCATTGGGTCTTACTCTATTTCTCTGCACTTTACTTACTGAGGCAGTGTTTCACACTGAGACAAGAGTTCTCAGATTAAGTTAATATGGTATCTATCTACTTCCAGTGATCTCTATCTCTTCCTACTGGATAGTGAGATGACAGGTTGCTACACCTCCCTTGATTTTAGTGGGTTCCAGGAATCAGGATCAGACTCTGGCTCACCTCCCCAGAACTTCAACATTCAACTATAATAGAAGAGCTGAAATTAAGAGTATTAGAATGCCTGCACCAATAAAACATTTTCACTGTATTATAACTGGCAGCTTCAGCTGTCTTCCATACTGTGATAATGTGCCCTTTTCTATCTGACTTCATTGACTGTATGTCTTCTGGACATTAAGGATCAGTTCTACTATCAAGGCTCCAGTACCCCTCCTTTTTTTTAAAAAAAAAAAGACACTACGATACATTATTTAATAGTGAGGCCTTAACATTTGTAATACCCTTTTACTACTGGAAAATATAATGAAGGAGGAATTGAGAAAACAACAATGGAACTTGCAGAAATTCATAGTTAATTTTCATGTTAGACTTGGAAAATGGCTGTCTTCTCCATCCTTGTATCATATTCCACACAGTTGGCAGTCTCTCCAATATCATGGGGTTATACATAGGAAGTGGTCTCCTGTGCCCATGTATTGCAGGCTACTTCCCACTTTCTCTTATATCAGGTTCAGTGTGGTCAGATTTATATTGAGGTCTTTAATCCATTTGGACTTGAGTTTTGTGCATGGTAATAGATATGGATCTATTTTCATTCTTCTACAGGTTGACATCCGGTTATGCCAGCACCATTTGTTAAAGATGCATTTTTCTTCCATTGTATAATTTTAGCTTCTTTGTCAAATATGAGGTGTTCATAGGTTTGTGGGTTAATACCCAGGTCTTCGATTCAATTCCATTGGTCAACGTCTCTGTTTTTATGCCAATACCAAGCTCTTTTCATTACTGTAGCTCTGTAATAGAGTTTGAAGTCAGGGATGGTAATGCCTCTGGAAGTGCTTTTATTGTATAGGATTGTTTTGGCTATCCTGTGTTTTTTGTTTTTCCATATAAAGTTAATTATTGTTCTCTCAAGGTCTATGAAGAATTTTGTTGGGATTTTGATGGGGATTGCATTGACTCTATAGATTGCCTTTGGTAGAATTGCCTTTTTTACTATATTGATCCTACCAATCCAGGAGCATGGGAGATCCTTCCATTTTCTGGTATCCTCTTCAATTTCTTTCTTAAAGGCCTTAAAGTTATTGTCAAATAGATCTTTCACTTCTTTGGTTAGTGTTACCCCAAGATACTTTATGCTATTTGTGGCTATCATGAAAGGTGATGTTTCTCTGATTTCCCTCTCTCTTTATCCTTTGTGTATAGGAGGACTACTGATTTTTTTTAGTTGATCTTGTATCCTGCCACAACATTGAAGGTATTTATTAGCTGTAGGAGTTCCTTGGTAGAGTTTTGGGCGTCACTTATGTACACTATCATATCATCTGCAAATAATGAAAGTTTGACTCATTTCTTTCCAATTCAAATCCCCTTGATCTCCTTATGTTGTCTAATTGCTATTGCTAGAAATTCAAGCTCTATATTGAAGAGGTATGGAGAGAGTGTACAGCCTTGTCTTGTTCCTGATTTTATTGGAAAGGCTTCAAGTTTCTCTTCATTTAATTTGATGTTAGCTGTCAGCTTGCTGTATATTGCTTTTATTATATTTAGGTATGAACATTGTATCCCTAATCTCTCCAAGACCTTTATCATAATGGGGTGCTGAATTTTGTCAAATACTTTTTATGCATCTAATGAAATGATCATATGGTTTTTTTCTTTCAGTTTATTTATATGATGGATTACATTGATAGATATTCATATGTTGAACCAGTCCTGCATTTCTGGGATGAAGCCTACTTGATCATAATGTATAATACTTTGATGTGTTCTTGGATTCTTTTTGCCAATATTTTATTGAGAATTTTTGTGTCAATGTTTATGAGTGAGATTGGTCTGTAATTCTCTTTCTTTGTTGAGTCTTTGTGTGGTTTTGGTATCAGGGTAATTGTAGCTTCATAAAAGGAGTTTCTCAATGACTCTTCTGTTTCTATTTTGTGAAACACATTAAGGAGTATAGGTATTAGCTCTTCTTGGAAGTTCTGTTAGAATTCTGCATTAAAACCATCTGGTCCTGGGCTTTATTTGGTAGGGAGGTTTTTGAGGACAGCTTCTATTTTCTCACAACTTATGGGTCTATTTAAGTTGTTCACCTGGTTTTGATTTAATTTTGGTATATGGTACTTATCTAAAAAACTGTCCATTTCTTTTACATTTTCCGATTTTGTGGCATACAGGCTTTTGTAGTAAGACCTAATGATTCTCTGAATTTCCTCAGTGTCTGTTGTTATGTCCCCCTTTTCATTTCTGATCTTGTTAATTTGCATGTTCTCTCTCTGCTGTTTGATTAGTTTGGATAGGGGTTTGTCAATCTTGTTGATTTTCTCAAAGAACCAGTTCTTTGTTTCATTGATTCTTTGGATTGTTTTCTGTATTTCTATTTTGTTTATTTCAGCCCTCAGTTTGATTATTTCGAATCTTCTTCTTCTCATGGGTGAGTCTGCTTTGTTTTCTAGAGGTTCAGCTGTGCTGTTAAGTCTCTAATGTGAGCTTTCTCTGTTTTCTTTATTTGGACACATAGTGCTATGAACTTTCCTCTTAGCACTGCCTTCATAGTGCCCCATAGGTTTGGATATGTTGTGTCTTTGTTTTCATTGAATTCAAGGAAGATTTTAATTTCTTTCTCTATTTCTTCCTTGACCCAGGATTGGTTCAGTAGTTGACTGTTCAGTTTCTCTGAGTTTGTAGGCTTTCTGGAGGAAGAACTGTTGTTGAATTCTGACTTTATTCCATGCTGATCCGGTAGTACACAGGTGGTTACTACAATTTTTTGTATCTGTGGATGTTTGTTTTGTTACCAATTGTGTGATCAATTTTCGAGAAGGTTCCATGAGATGCTGAGAAGAAGGTATAGTCTTCTCTGTTTTGGTGGAATGTTCTATAGATGTCTGTTAATTCCATTTGGTTCATTACATCTGTTAGTTCTCCTATTTCTCTGTTAAGTTTCTGTCTGATTAACTTGTCCATTGGTGAGAGGGGAGAGCTAAAATCTCCTACTATTAGATTGTGGGGTTTGATGTGTGCTTTGAGTTCTAGTAATATTTCTTTTACATATGTGGGTGCTTTTATATTAGGGGCATAGATATTCAGGATTGAGACTTCCTCCTGATGAATTTTTCCTGTTATGAGTATAAAGTGTCCTTCCCAATCTCTTCTGATTGATTTTAGTTTGAAATCAATTTTGTTAGATATTAGAATAGCCACACCCTCTTGTTTCTTAGGTACATTTTATTGGAAAACCTTTTCCCAACCCTTTACTCTGGGGAAGTGTCCATCTTTGAGGTTGAGGTGTGTTTCTTGTAAACAGCAGAATGTTGGATCTTGTTTTCATATCCATTCTCTTAACCTGTTCCTTTTTATAGGTGAATTGAGTCCATTCATATTAAGTGATATTAATGACCAATGGTTGTTAACTCCAGTTATTTTTTTTTTTTGTGGTAGTGTTTGTGTGTTTCCCTTCTTTGTGTTGTGCTGGTGGAGGGTTGTCAGATGTCTTTGTTATTATGCGTGTTCTTGGCTTCCTTGGTCTGTGGTTTTACTTCTAGTACTTTTTATAAGGCTGGGCTTGTGGCTAAGTATTGTTTAAATATGTTTCTGTCCCGGAATATCTTGTTTTCTCCATCGATGGTGAATGCAAGCTTTTCTGGGTATAGTAGTCTGGGGTTGCATCCATGGTCTCTTAGAGTCTTGCAGCATATCTATCCAGGACCTTCTGGCTTTCATGGTTTCCATTGATAAGTCAGGGGTTATTTTGATAAGTTTCCTTTTATATCTTACTTGTCCTTTTTTCCTTTGCAGCTCTTAATATTCTTTCTTTATTCTGTATGTTTTTTATTTTGAGTAATATATGGCAAGGGGATGGTTTTTTTTTTTTATCCAGTCTATTTGGTGTTCTGTATGCTTCTTGTGCCTTCATAGGAATATCCTTCTTTAGGTTGGGAAGTTTTCTTCTATAATTTTGTTGAATATATTTTCTGGACCTTTGAGCTTTAATTCTTCTCCTTCTTCTACCTCTATTATTCTTAGGTTTGGTCTTTTCATGGTGTCCCAGATTTCCTTGATGTTTGGTGTTAAGAATTTTTTGGATTTGTTGTTTTCTTTAATCAATGAGTTTATTTCCTCTATAGTATCTTCAGCATCTGAGATTCTTCTATTTCTTGTATTCTGTGGTTATACTTGTCTCTGTAGTTCCTGTTCATTTACCCAGATTTTCCATATTCAGCCTTCCCTCGGTTTGTGTTTTCTTCATTACCTCCATTTCATTTTTCAATTTTTGAACTGTTTCCATTACTTGTTTGATTGCTTTTTCTTGGTTTTCTTGGGTATCTTTGAGAGCTTTATTCATTTCTTCTACCTTTTTTTGTCTTCTTCATTTCTTTAAAGGAGTTTCTCACATCCTGTTTAAGGGCCTCTATTATTTTCATAATGTTACGTTTAAAGTCGATTTCTTCTACTTCTTCTGGAATAGGGTGTTCAAGTCTTCTTGTTGCGTGATCACTGGATTCTGGTGTTCTCATGATGTTTTTCATGTTGTTTGATGAATTCTTGCATTGGCACCTGCCCATCTCTTCTTTCAAATGCAGCCAGGAGAGTCTTGGTGTCTTGTTCCAATCTTTGATGTGATCGACTGTGTACTTGGGGAATTTTCTTGGTCTGCCCTCTCTTAGGGCTCCTAGGCACTTGAACTGGTTGTGCTGGTGGATCTAAGGACACCGAAGATGGAAAGGAGTGCTCTCTGGCTGGATTTTCTCAGTGCAGAAGCAGGATCTGTTCCTGGGCCAAGGACCTCACAGACAATAGGGCAGACTTGGGGGAGGTAATGTCTTTTGGAACAAAGAAGCCCCTCCATCAGGAGCTGGAGTTTCCCTGCATTCCCTTCTGGGGACCTTCTGGCCTGGCAGGCATACACTTACCCCTCTGAATGGAACTCCTCAGCACAGGAACAGGGACTCCTGGTGGGTCAAGGACCCCTGCAGAGGAAAGGGCGAACTTGGGGGGCAGGGCCATGTGGGACAAAGAAGCCCCTTCAGCAGGAGCTGGAGGTGCCCTACACTCCTTTCCAGGGAACTTCTGGCCTGGTGGGCACACACTCACCCACTGAATCGATCTCCTTAGCACAGGTACAGGGACTTCTGGTCGTCCAGGTCCCCACAGAGGAAAGGGCGAACTTGGGGGGGGCAGGGCCATGTGGGACAAAGAAGCCCCTTCAGCAGGAGCTGGAGGTGCCTTGCACTCCTTTCTGGGGACCTTCCGGCCTGGCTGGCACACACTCACCCCTCTGAATCGATCTCCTCAGCAGAGGAACAGGGACTTCTGTAGGTAATAATTCTTAACCTTTTAAAAAATTCCTCTCAATAAATAGATCTGAGTGAAATCTTAAATGTTCCTCATTTTCTAAGAATAGAATCTGTGATGACATTATAATCACAGAGTTCATTAAATCATTTCATTTGATCTCCACCAGTTTTATTTAATTGGAATATTAGATAAAAATTCAATGAATAAGTATGCACAGGGTGATAATGGAAACTCCTAGGTTAAAAGATTTATTAAATTAAATTAATTTATTTATCTTACAGTTTGAATTTCTATTTGCTATCCACTCTTATGAAGAAAACATTTAATTGAGGTGATTATTCCCAGTTTCAGAAGTTCAGTCCATTGTCATCATGGCATTGACCATGGTGGCATGCAGACAGACATGGTAGCTGAGAGTCTTAAAACATACTGGTGACAGGAAGTCAATTGTAACACTGAGCAAAACTTAAGCAAAAGACCTCAAACCAGCCCCCATAGTGACACACTTCCTCTAACAAGACCATATTTCTCTAATAAAACCACACTTCCCAATAGTGCAACCCTTTTGGGGTCCATTTTCTTGCAAACCACCACAATGCTGACTCCAATTTTCCTCTGTCCTCTCTTCCCAGTCAGTCTCCCTGCTTGGCTTTCCACTTCTCTGTTTCTGTTCAAAAAGGAGCAGGTCTCCCATTGCTATCAACAAAGCATGGCATATCAAGTTTCAATAAGTATAAGCACTTCTCCTTGTATTAAGACTGAACAAGGCAACTCAATATGAGAAACAGTTTTCCAAAATGCAGTCAAAACACTAGAGACATCCCCTGCTGCTACTGTTAGGAGACACTCAAGTAGACCAAGTTACACAACTGTCACATATATGTATGAACCTAGGTCAGTACCATCCAGGCTCCCTGGTTATTGGTCCAAGTCTCTGTGAGCCCAGGATAGTTGAGCCTGTTTATTTTCTTGTGATGTTTTTGACTCTTCAGGCTCTTACAATCTGTATTCTTTCCCTTCCCTATGGTTCCCTAAGCTCATCCTAATGCATGGCTGTGGATCTTGACATCTGTTTACTTCAATTACTGGATGAGGGCTCTCTGATGACAATGGTGGTAGTCCTCAATCTATGAGTATAGCAGAACATCATTAGGCATCAATAAGTTGACTTTTTCTTCTCTGATCCTGTTTGGTTCTATTCTTGGTCTCTGGGCCATCCAACCTCTCTGTCCTAGCACACCAGGCAGTATCATGGGTGGGCTCACCCTTGTGGTATGGATCTCAGGCTAGACCAATCATTGGCTAGCCACTCCTACAATATCTATGCCACCTTACCCAAACACATTCCATAGTCAGGAAAGACTGTAGGTCAAAAGTTTTGTGGCTGCTTGTTGTCCCAATTGATCCACTGGGATTCTTTCCTGGGCACAGGAGATAGCCAGTTCAGGCTACATAGTCACTGCTGCTAGGAGTCTTAACTAAAGTCATCTTTGTAGATTCCTGGGAGTTCCATTGCATCAGGTTTCTATCTGACCCTGAACTGACTCCACTTCTAGTCATCTTTTTCAATGTTTCCCCCTCTATTTATCCCCCAAGCATGATCCATCTTTTTCCCATCATCACCCACTGTCAGTCCACCCACAAGATGCTTTCTATTTTGCCTTACCAGGGTGATCCATGCATCCTTCCTTGGGTTCCCCTTGTCATTTAGCCTCTCTGGGTCTGCAGAATATAGCATGGTTATCGTTTACTTTATAGCTATTATCCCCTTGTAAGTAAACACATACCATATTTGTCTTTATGGGTTTAGATTACCTGACATAGGATGATATTTTTGTAGTTCCATTAATTTACCTGCAAATTCCCTTGTGTCATTGCTTTAAACAGCCGAGGAATACCCCATTGTGCAAATGAAGCATGTATTCTTTAACCATTCATCAGCTGAGGGACATCTAGGTTGTTTCCAGGTTCCGGCTATTACAAAGAAAGCTGTTAAGAACATAGTTGAGCAAATGTCCTTGTGGTATGATTGAGCTTTCTTTGGTTATATGGTCATGATTGGTATTGTGGTGTCTTGAGGTAGATTTGCAATTTTCTGCAAAAAAACTCCATATTGATTTCCAGAGTGGTTGTAAAAGTTTTTGCTCTCACTAGCAACAGAGATAGGTTTTTGCCCCTGCTCCACATATTATCCAGCATGGGCTGTCATTTGTGTTTTTTATCTTAGACATTCTGAAAGGTATAAAATAGAATCTCCGCATCATTTTGACTTGCATTTTAATGATGAATGACTATGTTTACCATTTCTATAAGTGGTTTTCAGCCATTTGAGATTCTTCTGTTTGGTGATATTTTGTTTATGATCTAACAAATAAAGCATGCCTGAAGACTAGATTGCAAAGCTTGCCACATTACCCAGTCATACAGACAAAGCAGTGGTAGCACACACCTTTAAGCCCAGAAATCACACTAGTTAACCAAAGAGACTGGTGGTGCACACTTTAATACCAGCATTAGAGAAGAATATAAGGTGAGATTAGATAGGATCTCTCTTTCTTTTCACTTGGAAGATTTTATAGCAGTAAGAACTCCCTAGTGGCTTGGTTTCTTTGCTTCTCTGATCTTTTAACCTGAACCCCAATACCTGTCTTTTATTTTTTATTATTCATGCTACATCTGGTGCCTAACATTTGGGGTATGAATTCATGAAAAGCCATTTATTGTGGTTTTACAGTCACCAGCATAGGCCAGAGCTACACATGGCTGGAGTCACCACTGTACTAGCTAGATTTTCCTTTCTTGTCTCCTGATGGACTGTATCTGAGCCCCCTTCTTGGGATGCTGACAAACTATACAGCTGCCATGAAATCCAGTAAGGCTCTTACTGTTCTACCCAGTAGAAATAAGTCTCACATATGTATCATCATTGGAGGCAGATTTGGTAAGAAAATTGGGAAGTCTAAAAGGAGGAATCAGTTAATAGAGAGAGCTTTTTCTCACATTAAAAACAATGGAAGGCACAATTGTAATAGAGAAAGTTAGGACTTTGTATGGTTACATAATGCATTATTTAAAAATGGAACAATTAAATGAAGGGATAATCAATTTAACTGGGGTTGACATACTGTTAATTGGCATTTTGATAATCCTTGTTGTCATTTTGATAAGTCTTGGTTTATCTCTTAAAAAGATATTTGGTTTGACTACCAAGATACAAGTCTTAGAAAAACTTAATAAAACATATCATAGATATATTTAGAACCAGACATAGGAATTTAATAGGGAACTAATTTTGGAATTGCATTATGAGGTTAGAGAAGAACAGCCTTAAGGTTTACCAAGAACCAACTGCTTAATGATAAATATCCACAAGGCTGTGCAAAAGTTAAATGTACTCCTGTGAAAGTATTGAATTTAAGGAGATTCAAGGAAGTAATAGACCCATATGGCATGAATTCACCTTTTGAGAAGCAAATGTTAAACTCATGGTCAGTTTGTAATGGAATTATCAACTAAAGACTAGAGATACTTGATTAAAGTTGTTTTGCAGCCTTGTCCACAATTACAATTGAGTATCTGGTTCAGAGAAGGGGATAAGGCTATTGAACAATGGAGTAAAGCTAGAGATATGGAAATCTCCCAAGATCACCTTATTGGAGAAGGTAATTTTGCTACTATAGAAAGGCAATCTTTATGATGATTATGCCCTGGCTCTATGTCACGCAGCAGCTTTGAATGCATGGGACAGAATTGGAAAAGTAGGAAAGAAGACTGAATCACTTACTAAAGTCATGCAAGGCTTAAAAGAAAACTTCATAGATTTCTTACAAAGAATGATATCAGCAGTAAAAAGGATGGCACCAAATTCAGATGCTAGACAAATAGTAATTGAATCCCTAGCTTCTTAAAATGCTAATTCTCAACGCAAAATTAAGCCTTTATAGGCAAGGTCAGCACCCTTGGAAGATTGAATCCAAGACTCAATCAATATTGAATCTCATGACCATGATGATGCTTAGTTAGGACAGGTGAATTCCATAGGTTTGAGGGAAAATCAAAATCTCAAAAGTTATAATGTGGCAAATAAGGTCACCTTAAAAGAAATTATAAACAAGGAGTTCATAGAATCACTGTTTATTCTAAGCACAAACACAGAATGCCCTCCATTCTGGATAATGCATAAGGTATGGCAAAGGCAGACATTTGACTAATGAATGTAGACCAACAAGAGATAGTCAAGGTAATCCTTGGCCATTGGGAATCTCCTAGAGGTTCCTCTTGTAGGCCCCTATACCAAATCTGATTCAGTTGTTTCCTGGCATCTTAGTGGAAACTCCTTCCCAGAGCAATTAAAGAGCCTAGTGCCTATTATATGAAACCATACTGCTCTGAATAATAGAACATCTATAGAAGTGAGAAGAAAAATTAAGGGAAAACCATAAGCCAAGTATTTTAACAAACTTCTATAAGTGAACAGAGAACAAAATTAAAAATACAAATAAAAAGTTCTGGAAGATACACATATGGATATAACAACAATTTAATGAGAATCTTGGCATCCAAATTGGTCTCTTCAGGAGTTAAATTTTTAGGTTTTAGGAACTGGAACTTTATCTCAGGTAAAACAGAGTGGCAGATGAGATGAATGTATAGGGCTGGAAGGACAGAAAGGACAATAAAAGCCATATATAGCTAAAATAGCAATGAATTTGTAGGGATGTAATTTGTTACAGCAATGGCACACTAATATTAACATTCCCAAATCTTAGAAACAAACCATAATTTAGCATGTTTCTATGAAAAATATTAGAAGGTATTATAAAGAGCAGTCAGTGACCATTCAGATTGTGCAAGAACAGGGCACAACAACTGCTGATCTTCCAAAGGCACCAACAGCCCTACATTTAAAATGGTTGACAGACAAACCTATGTGGGTTGTGCAATGCCCATTAACAAGACAGAACAAGCAGGCTTTAGAACAGCTTGTAACGGGAACAACTAAATGTTCAAAATATTGAAGAATCGGCCAGTCCTTGGAATTCTCCTGTATTTGTTGTTAAAAAGAAATCTGGAAAATAGAGAATGGTAACAGATCTAAGAGCTGTTAATAAATTAATTCAGCCTGTGCTCTCTTTACAGTCTTACATTCCTGTAAATGGTAATTACACTTTTATTTTCCAGCTGCCCAGACCTGAAGAAACAAAAAAAAAATCTGTATTAATTACAACACAGCTTGACCAATGGTTCAGATGTGTTCCTAACTAGATTTTACATCTCAAATTAGCCCGTTTCCATTCATCTGTCTATCACTACAAGGCTGTGGCCTACTGGTAAGGTTTCAGCATCATTTTCCTTCTGCAGCTACATGGCATCTCTTTGACTACACCTACTTTCTCTATATACCTCTCTTCAGATGTCCCACCTGGCTAGATTCTGCCCTGCCACAGGCCAAATGAGCTTCTTTATTAACCAGTGCTAATAAAACATATTCACAGCATACAGAGGGAAATCCCATATCACATTCCTTTGCCTTCTCTATTACCTAAAGGATGGCCTTTCATAGTTATTGATTTAAAAGATCATTTCTTCACTATACCTTACAAGAAAAAGACAGAGAAAAATTTGCTTTCAAAGTGTCTACTTATAATAAATTCTCAGCCAGCTAAGATATTTCAATAGAAAATTGAACATTCTTCTACATGTTGAAGAGTCCCACCCAGTGCAAATATTTTGTAAGTCAGCCATTGGAAATGTTATGTAAACAGTTTCCTGAATCTATAGCTTACATTTACCTGGATGACATTTTGCTAATTTAAATGCACATTCTTTAGAAAGATTGTTTGTAAAAGTAATTTTTGCCTTGTTGATGACTACAAATTGCTCCTAAAAATACAAAGATGAGAATCTATTAATTATTTAGGTTATAAAATAGTTTTACAAAAAATTAGACACCAAAAGGTACAAATTAGAAGACATTGATGGCAGACACTTACTGACTTTTAAAGATTACTAGGAGACATTTCCAATCTATGGCCCACTATTGGGATAAAATCTGATGAACTGACAAATTAAATTTAAAAAAAAAGCTATGGTGATGTCAAGGATTTTTATGTAGTACCAAGAAATTATCAGGTGAAGCTGAGAGAGAATTGTCTTTGATATAAGAGGAATTACAGAAGGTTCATGTGGATCATGTAGATTTGAAGCTTAATTGTAGTCTGGTCATACTGCTCTTCAAACATTTGTGTACAGGAATTTTAATGGAGGGTGAAGATACTATCTTAAAATGGTTTTTTTTACCATATAAACTAAGTAAAAGACTAAAAGCCTGTTGAAAATTCTGAGTTAATTTTCAAAGAAAAATTGACATGATGTTAATTAACAGGAGTAGACACAGGAGAAATTATAATACCTTTTAATAATGATGAAATTGGAAAAATATGGGCAGGAAGTTAACTCTGGCAAAGAGCTTGTAGGAAATATTGGAAGAGACTAGCAACAATCAAAAACAGGAAAATTCAATTTACAAAAAGAACTAACTGGAGTCTTCCTCACATTGTATGGGAAACACCAATAACTGGAGCCTCGACATTCTATACTGATGCAAATAAATCAGGAAAGGCAGGTTAGAATCAGAAAATTTAAGTAAGGTTGATTATGATTAAGTAAAGTCCTTATGATTCTATCCAAATGTCAGAATTATATAGTTTTCTCATGGTAAAAGGGATTTTTAAAGAACCTCTCAACATAGTTACCGGTTTGACACAAGCCAAAAGGTTACTTTGCTTATTGAAACTAAAGAATTTATGCAAGATGATGCACAATTCACTTTATTATTTATTCAGTTACAAGATGCAATCAGAAAAAGACATTATTCCATATACATTACAGACATCTGATATCATACAGGTCTGCCAGGTCCTCTAGCACAAGGTAAAGGAGAAATCAATCAATTATTGATTGGAAATGGGCTAAAGGACTTAGAATTTCATAAAAAATTCATTTCAGTAGCAAAGATTTTACAAAAAGACTTTTCCATCACGTCAAAATGAGCCAAGGAAATTAGAAGGAAATGTTGTACTTGTTCTTTATACAACCAAACATCACTATATGCAGGAAATATTCCAAAGGGTACTTCAAGGAATGAAATCTGGAAGATGGATATGTTCCATTTTGTAGAATTTGGAAAATTAAAATATGTACAGTACACCATTGATACCTAGTCACGTTTTCAACTGACAATTGCTTTGATGTCAAAACAGGTTTATTTGGTAATCACATAGTTGCTGCAATCATGCCCATTATGGATATAACTGCACCAATAAATACAGACAATGCTCCAGTATATGTGTTTAAAAGAATAAAACAGTTTTTGCTTATTATAATATAAAGAATATTACAGGTATACCACACAATCCTATAGGGCTGGCAGTTATAGAAAGATCAAATCAAACTCTAAAGGATATGTCAAATAAATAGAAAGCAATGGTTAAACCCCATAAACATATGTATAATGCTAATAATAAAGGAACAACAGTTGCAGAGAGACATTGGATAGTAAAAAGAAGTAGGGAATTATATTATCTGGTATGCTTTAAAGATGTACTGACCTCTGAATGGAAAACAGTACATATGTTATGTTGGGAAGTGGTTTTGATTTTGTTTCTACAGGAGAAGAAAAGCTATGGATATCATACAAATTTATAAAGATTTGGTTTGAGGGCCTGGAGAGATGGCTAAGAGGTTAAGAGCATTGCCTGCTCTTTCACAGGTCCTGAGTTCAATTCCCAGGAACCATATGGTGGCTCACAACCATCTGTAATGAAGTCTGATGCCCTCTTCTGACTTTCAGGCATACATGCAGACAGAATATTGTATACATAATAACTAAATATTTTTTAAAAAAGATTTGATTTGAACAAGAGACATTTGTTAATTAGAAGAGATGATAGCTCATCAAACATTATGGTTGTTTAATCTAAATTAACCTATAAAACTAATAAATGCTTTTCTTGCCACAGAAGATCTGAAATATCTTGCCACAGAAAAACCTCCCAAAATTAGAGTTGGGGAAGGGTTTTGTTGTTTTCTTTTCAGGAGATTAAAGGTATCCAGCTAAGGAATGCAAAGACCATTGCCCAAATGAGACATCACAAGAAAAAGGATAAATCATCCAGAAGAAAAAAATGTCTCAAGAAAAAGAGTAAATTGACCTATTGATATATCACATTTTCAACAGTATAAAATTTCATAAACTTCCCAAATGTTTGTTTCTGCTATTCTCTACAGGCACATAATGCAAATGGTCTTTTTGTATTTCCAGTCTAATTAAAGATTAATCATGGCTTTGGAGTGGGTTGTGACTGTCTAAGTTTCAAAACCCAGGTAGACTTGTCAAAGTAAAATCCAAAATCTGTCTCATATCAGAAGAGCCACCTGATCTGGGATAGAAGGAAAACAAATATTTACAGACTATTTTCTTGCCACTAATCTCAGAAAAAAGTAAGTTTTATTTGGACTCTTTAACAGTTTCTCTCAAGGTATAAATATTATCTCAAAATTTACAAGATAATATATATATTAATTTTTTATGATATTAATGGTCATATAGATTACTAGCTAATTCCAGAAAATGTTTTTATCTACCTTTCTGTACATAATTTTGGTTTTGAGTCTTATATCAGTTTTCTGTAGTTAATCATGTACATACCTAACAATGACCTTTGAAGTCTCCAGAAGGAATGTAGGGCCCCACAACTACAATTCCTCCACAACTATGTTGACACACTAAGCTGAAAAAGCAAGCCACTAGTCAGTAATTGCCCTGCCTTGACTGCTGATGGTATGCTGTCCTAATTGGACGAGCAGGACACAAAAAATAGTAACTACAAAACCTTGTCAAGACAAGATGGGACAGTCTTTCAAAAATCCCACTTCACAGAAAAGTCTGTTAAAAACAGAAGGCCTGCAAATCCCAGGTGCCACACTAGTTAACCATGGAGGCCAGGCAGTACACATCTTTAATACCAGCACTAAAGTGTAATATAAGGTGGGAAGAGAGAGAAAGTCTCTCTTTTTAGTCAGAAGATTTTGCAGAGGTAAGAGCTCTCTAGTGGTTTGGCTGCTTTGCTTTTCTGACTTTTCAGCTTGAACACCAATAAAAATCTCTGGACTTTTATTATTCATGATACACTTCTGTTCACAACCACTGTTTAGATTTCTACCCCCATGTTTAAATTGGATTATTTGATTTTTTTGATGTTTAGTTTCTTGAGTTCTTTATATATTTTGGAAATCAGCCCTTTGTTGGATATGAGGTTAGTGAAGATATTTTCCCATTTTCTAGTCTACCATTTTGTCTTATTGACAGTGTCCTTTGCCTTACAGAAATGTTCACTTTCTTTGGATCCCATCTATTAACTGTCAATGCTAGTGTCTGAGCTACTGTGTCCTATTCAGTAAGTTGTCTCCTATGTCAATGAGTTCAAGTCTATTTCCAACCTTTTCTTCTATCACGTTCAATGCAATTGGTTTTATGTTGAGGTCTTTGATCCACTGAATTTTGTCTAGGCTGGGAAGTATATATCTCTTTTTATTCTTCTACATGCTGATATTCAGTTAAACTAGTACCAGCTATTGAATTTTTTCCATTATATAATTTAGGCTTCTTTGTCAAATATCAGGTATCCATAGTTCTGTTGATTTATGTTTGGGTCTTTAATGGTATTTCATTTATCTTCCTGTCTGTTTTTATGCACAATACAAAGCTGATTTTATTACCATAGTTCCATAGTAGGAGTTTAAATCAGGGATGGTAACACTTCTGGAAATTCTTTTATTCTTCAGAATTGTTGTAGCTATCCTGGGTTTTTATTTTACCATATGAAATTGGGTATTGTTTATTCAGTTCTGCAAATAATTGTGTTGGGATTTATTGAATTCATATATTGATCTTTACTATGTTCAGCCTACCAATCCTTGAGCATTGGAGCTTTTTCTATTTTCTGATATTTTCTCCAATTTCTATCTTCAAAGACTTGAAGTTCTTGGCAGACAGGTCTTTGACTTGTTTGGTTATAGTTATGCCAAGGTATTTTATATTATTTGCGGCTTTTGTGAAGTGTGTTGGTTCCCTGATTTCACCCTCAGCCTTTATATCATTTGTATATAGGAGGGCTACTGATTTTCCTTTAGTTAATCTTGAATCCGGGCATTTTGATGAAGATGTTTATCAGCTGTAGGAGTTCCCTGGTAGTATTTTTAGAGTATCTTATTTAAACTATCATATCATCTGCAAATAGTGAAAGTTTGACTTATTTCTTTTCATTTTATATCCTCTTGATCTTCTTTTGTTGTCTTATTGCTCTAGCTAGAGCTTCAAGTACTATACTGAAAAGTTATAGAGAGTATGACCAACCTTGTCCTGTTCCTGAATTCAGTGCAATTGCTTTGAGTTTGTCTCTATTTAATTTGATGTTGGCAATTGGTTTTCTATATATTGCCTTTATTGTGTTTAGGTGTGTCCATTGTATCCCTGATCGCTCCAAGACTTTTATCATGAAAGGCTGTTGAATTTTGTCAAAGACTTTTTCAGCATCTAATGAGATAATTATGTGTTTGTTTTTTTTTTCCCCTTAAGATGGTTTATATGATGCATCACTTGACAGATTTTCTTATTTTAAACCATTGATGAGATTCTGGGATGAAGCATTCCTTATCATGGTGGATGATATTTTTTGATGTGTTTTTGGATTTAGTATGTATTTTGCCAAATAGTTTTGCATAAATAATCATGGGGGAAATTGGTCTCTAATTATCTTTTTTTGGAGAGTCTTTTTGTGGTTGGGTACCAGCCTGAGTATGGCCTAATTAGAAGAATTTTTCAGTGTTCCTTCTGTTTCTATTTTGAGGAGTACTGCTCTTAGCTCTTATTTGAAAGTCTGGCAAAATTCTCTGCTGAAACCATCTAACCCTGCCCCCATTTTTTACTTTCTTTTTTTAGTTAGGAAACTTTTAATGCCTGCTTCCATTTCCTTAGGAGTTATATGTCTACATAAATTGTTTATGCAATCCTGATTTAATTTTGTTATGGGTATCTATCAAGAAATTTGTCTATTTCTTTTAGATTTTTAATTTTGTGCAGTACAAATTTTTGAAATATAATTTAATCATTTTCTGGATTTCCTCATTGTCTGTTACTATGTCTTCCTTTCTGTTTCTGATTTAGGTAATTTGCTTAGTCTCTCTCTGCCTTTTATTTAGTTTGGGTGATTTCTATCCTATTTAATTTATCAAAGAACCAACTCATATTTCATTTATTCTTTATACTGTTCTTTTTGTTTTTATTTTATTGATTTCAGCCATTAATTTGATTATTTCCTGTCATCTAGTTCTCACATGTGAATTGCTTCTTTTTTGTTCTAGAATGTTCAGGTGTGCTGTTAAGTCACTAGTATGAGATTTCTGCAACTTATTTATATAGGCACTTGGTGCTATAAACTTTTCTCTTAGCACTGCTTTCATTGTATCCCATAAGTTTGGATGTGCTGTGTATTTATCTTATTTAATTCTAGGAAGTCTTTATTTCTTCCTTGACCCAGTGGTGATTCAGTTTAGAGTTGTTTAGTTTCCATGATTTTGTAGGCTTTCTATAATTTGTGTAATTTGTGCTTTTGTTGAATTTAAGCTTTAATCCATGATGGTCTAATAAGATAAAAGGAGCTATGTCACTTTTATTGTATCTACTGAAATTTGTTGTGTGACTGACTGCATGGTCAGCTTTGAAGAAGGTTCCATGAGGTGTTGGGAGGAATATATATTCTTTTGTATTAGGGTGAAATGTTCTTTAGATATCTGGTAGATCCATTTGAGTCATAATATCTGAAAGTTCCATTATTTTTTCTGTTTAGTTTCTTTCTGGACAAACTATCTGTTGGTGAGAGTGGGGTGTTGAAACTTCCCACTATTTATTAATGTGTGGAATTTGTTTTGTGATTTGAGCTTTAGTAATGTTTCTTTTCCAATTGGGTGCCCTTGTATTTGGGGCATAAAAATTCAGAATTGAGACATCATCTTGGTGTATTTTTCTTCAGATGAGTATGAAATGTCCTTCTGTATCTCATTGAAGGGAGTACAGCCTGGGGTTGTTGGACTAGCCTTAAGGAATGCTAGTAGTTGGTGGGTATCATTCTGGGGACCCATTGGGCAAGCCGGCCCTCCAGTAAAACTTCCAGAGCTATGGGCAAGGGAGAGGACCATGGAATCTGTCCTAAGGAACAGAATCTGGGGAGTGGGACAGCTTGACTGGGAGACAGGACTCTCACCTCTTCTTCAGACTGGTATGGAATCTAGGTTGGTCTATGGAGCCTTCTGGAGTTGTGGGGAAGGGCTGGCTTTTGCAGAAAGCACTTTACCACCTCAACCATCATCTCAGTTCTCAAAATAATTTATTTTGATATGACTTTATTCATGAAACCTTGCCATTTAGTCTTTGATGTGGATCAATTATAGTTATTACTTTCCTTGTTCTCTTCTATGAATCCATATTAGGAAGGCACTAGTAATTGGTAGCCGCTATAAAATGCAAACCTTAAAGTACATAAGGTACAGTTTGGTGACATATTCTTTGGCATCATCATTAGAGCCATATTATCACAAATGTATACAGGAAGATGAAATGATCTCATTAAACAGTGATGATTTGGAAGCATATGAGCCAGTAACAGGTTTATAACAGAAAAATGTCCATGTCATCAAAGCATTTCCTGGAGAGAAATGAATAAAATCCTGAGTGCATGAAACTTCAGCACAGCATTAAAAAATCCCCTCACTGCCAGGAATTCATTCCTTTTACACATTATCACATTATAAAGCGTAGGTGTTGCAGAATACTCCATGTGGCTCTTAACTTTGAAGCATTTCTGCATTTGTGGCTTCTTTTTTTTTCCATTTATTTTTTTTAAATAAATAAATTTTTTTTTTTACATTTCTTCCCCTTCTTCCAGTCCCCTCCCGCTACCTCCTACTCCTCCTCCCTCCACCTTCTTCCTTAAAAGAGGGCATGGTGCCCTGCCCTGTTGGAAGTCCAAGGCCCACCCCCCCTCCCGACCAGCCTAGGAAGGTGTGCATCCAAAAAGACTCAGTTCCCAAAAAAATAATACATGCAGAAGAGATAGGTCCTAGTGTCATTGTTGATGGCTTCTCTGTCCGCCCCCTTTTGCCGCCACATTCAGAGAGTCTGGTTTGATCATATGCTCATTCAGTCCCATTCCAGCTGGATTGGTGTGCTCCCATTAGTTCAGGCACACTGTCTCAGTAGGTGGACCAGCCCCTCACGGTCCTAACTTCCTTACTCATCTTCTCCCACCTTCTGCTCTTCAACTGCACCTTGGCAGCTCAGTCCATTGCTCTGATGTGAATGTGGGTCTCTGTCTCTATCTCCATCCATCGGAGATAGACATTAAAACTCTAAATTACCCAATTAAAAAATCGGGTAATGAGCTGAACCGAGAATTCTCAAGAAGAAGTTCGAATGGCCAAAAGATACCTAAGGTCATGCTCAACTTCCTTAGTGATCAGGGAAATGCAAATCAAAACAACTTTGAGATACCATCTTATACCTGTCAGAATGGCTAAAATCAAAAACACCAATGATAGCCTATGCTGGAGAGGATGTGGTGTAATGGGAACACTCATCCATTGCTGGTGGGAATGCAAATTTTTGCAACCACTTTGGAAATCAGTGTGGCGGTTTCTCAGGAAATTGGGAATTAACCTACCTCAGGATCCAGCAATACCACTCTTGGGAATATACCCAAGAGATGCCCAATCATACTACAAAAGCATTTGTGCAACTATGTTCATAGCAGCATTATTTGTAATAGCCAGAACATGGAAACAACCGAGGTGTCCCTCAATGGA
>PVIU01021550.1:0-31313 GCA_004026605.1 Ondatra zibethicus
TTCAACTTCTTAGATTTGTAATTGAATTTAGCCCCCCCCCAGGAGTTTTGCACTTATTGCAATAAAAGCAGAAGTATCTCTTCTCATAATCTCACGGTAGAAAGAAGACCGTGATAAGTGGAGTTAACAAGGGAGGAACTCATTGAGCTGGTTTAGGGTTGGGATTAAGACAGAACAATCCAGGATTGGGGAGATGACTCATTGGTTAAGTGGTTGCACCCACAAGCCTGAAGACTGGAGTTGGGATCTTCAGAACACTGGTAAAATGCCACATTGGTGTGACAGCAACTTAACTAATTCCTTTTGACTGCTCCCTTCTCCCTTCTACTCTTTGTGTTCTATGCAAATTTGCTGCATCATGGGCAGAAGTGTGTGCTGGAAAGCAACCTATACTCAAGGAGAACTGGTCTTATCATGAGACACAGGGGTAAGTGAGACTTAGGAATGATGACTGGCATTGATTGAGCACTGTATGCTACATAGTGCTCTGAGCATTTTCTCCCCAACTTTCCACAGTAACTCCTCCCCCCAATTTACAGATCAGTAAAGTAGGAAACAGATAACTCGGTCCATCATTCTAGGTGGCACAGCCGAGGCAGGATTTAAATAAAGTCTGGCTCCGGAACTTAGGCACTAATTACTGTTATCATGTTTTGATTAAATATGTCAAGTCCTTTGAGGATGTCAGCAGTGACAGCGATCAGCTGCAGCGAAAGAACAGACGATGTCTTGACGTGATTTCAAGGAAACAGTGGGAGTTCCAGAGGAAGAAAAAAGGAAGACGTGAACGGCACACCGTGGAAAGTCAAAGAGTTTTCTATTGACAGTGTCTAGAGGAACCACAGAAGAGCCATTCCAGGGTAAGAGTAACACACGCCGAGAGTGGGCAGAGAGACTGAGGAGGAGTGGTGATAAGGAAAGAGGAACAGCAAAGGCAGTTAGTGAAAAAGAGATTCTGTCTCAGTAAATGGTTGAGAGTTGCTTAGGAAATTGGATCCTGGCGAATATTTTCGTAGGGGAGTAGATGGTCAAATTGGTCTCTAAAATATATTAGTTGCTTGATAATGTGAGGAATAAGTTGTTCAAGAAACCTTCAGAAGCAAGAAGATTCTGGCTCTTTGGTGATATGAGTCTGTATCTACGCCAACTAGAAAGCAAACAGGTAAATTAGGGATCAAAATAAAATGCCTGTCTCACTTTCTACCTTTCACTCAATTAAACAGTTCTGTGCCTTCAATGTTATCTTCATATCACCATTGTAGAGATCTTGTGGATTCCCTAAATATAGTCATATGTTGCTTAAAGTGAGGATCCATCCTGAGAAATCACCAGGTGACAACGTCACCATGTAAATTCATGGAGTGCATGCTTATAAACTTCCATGGCAGAGGTCAATCAGTCTACATGATTGATCGGGTAAGTATGAGCTGTACAAAGTTGTTGCCAGTATGCTATAACTTGCTATTTTATAGTAAAATTTTTCTAATCATGGATACAGTAAATAATGTTGATAAGTAGTCGCTAAACTCATAGAGAAGTGGTGGAGTTGTTTGTCACTTTCAAGAATCATAAGCTGCACATAACTACATGTGCTGGGCTTTTATATGACTGGCAACACTGTGGTCTTATTGACACCAGCATCACTATGGACGCATGAGCAGTGCTCCATGCTGAGGGACCATAATGGTTGCAAGGTTGCTAGATGATAGACCGTTTTCGATCCATTATCTTTTAATAGCACCACTGTCACATCTGGAACCCACTGTAGGCGGACACGTTGTTATGTACCAACATGACGCTACATGACTCGCTCCATCAGAGAGGACCCACGGGATGTCTTGTTGCTCTCATCCTTTGAGATGCTTCAGACCTCCCTAAGAACAAGAGGCTAGCCCTTTACATTGCGCAACAAAGTCTGATCAATAAAACCCCCACCTGTCTTTGTATCCTAAGGTTGTGGGCTTAACTCGTTCTAACAGAAAAGCATGTAGTAAATAGGGTTGTTGTCAAAAGGAGAAGGAAATAGACCACAACTGGAAAGATTTTGCAGGGTCCTTCCCTTCTGTCATGCCTGTCATGCACACAGGCCACTTGGTTTCAATTGCAGAGTAATCAGGGATTTATAACTTGCAAAGAGCACTCACGTGCGTGAGCTCATCTGAGCAGGATGGAAGCTGCCATTCACACCTCTGTCATCGAGACCAAAATACCCTGTGACCTCACTCGGAAACTGACTGAGGGGTGTAAGGAACTCAGCTGTACAGGTAGCTGGAAGGCCGGGGAGGGGACCCCGGGGATGACTTCTGTGTTGTGAGGGGAAGAGCAGCAGCTATGGATGAGAGTGAGGGGTGAGCAAAGCCTGAAAAGTTTTTGTTTGTGTTAGGGTTGAGACAGGGTTTCACTCTATAGTCCAGGCTAGCTTCCAATTGGCCACCTCCCTGCCTCTGCCTCTGGAGTGCTAGGATTACAGCTACGCAAGCCTGGTCTTTAGATCACTATTTTAGCACCTCTCCTTAAGCCACGCCCACTCGAGATGGCAATGAATTTGAAAGAGGAGGCTCTCAGTTGGAGACAGTTGATTTTGCTTCCATGACTTTTCATACTTAACAAATTCATAGGATTTTCGTTTTTATTCCAGCCAGATATGTTTCCTATTGTCATTATCTTTCTATTTGATTTTCCTCCTTTTGATAACCAATACTCTGTTTGGAAAACAGGGGCTGAGTTATGTCTTCCAAACCACTTTTCTACATAGACACTCATATTGAATTCGTCATGTCCTATGTGACACAGCAAGGAGCTGGGACTAAACACTAACGTTGAAAAGGGAGGGTGGAGCCTGGGGGCCCTTGAAGGCAGGGCCTATTGCCTGCTTACCCAGAACCCAGCTAATTGCACTTCGTGTGTACATTATAAGGAATGAGTGAAAGGGGCTGGAGGGTGGATTCGAGGTTAGAAAACACAGTTATTGTATACTCGGTTTCATAATGCTTTCCTTTCCACAATTTTCTAAAAAGATTATCTCACTCATTCTCTCTCATCTGGACTCTCCAAATGTAATCCACTCAACAGAGGAAAATAGCAACTTCAGTATAATACAACCCACCTCTAAATAACCAAGCCAGGATGAGGGACCTAGCATGACTCCCACACGCACATTCTTTGGTCTTCAGAACTTCCAACCTCCAACCCGTCCACATACCTCCCAACCTCCAACCCTTCCACATATCTCCCAACCTCCAACCCATCCACATACCTCCTCACCTCCAACCCGTCCACATACCTCCTCACCTCCAACCCGTCCACATACCTCCCCAGCAAGGGGGGTGTATTGTTCCCAAGAGAGACTTCCCTTTTGTTTCTGAATAGGAAGCATGAAACTTGTCTCTCTTCACTAACTTTGAAGTAGACTCAGAATGACTGGCAGGTTCTTCCAGGGCAAATCAGGACAGACCAAGAAAGTAAGAAACATGACCTTACAGAGGTGACCCACTTCGGGATAGAGATGGTACTGTAAGTTAGTCATGTCTTCTTCCATGTCTAAATTATGGTTTAGAATACTTAGTCTTTCCCTAAACCAGTTCTTCAGAGTTTCACCTCAAGTGGAATACCTTCGTCTTGTTTGGGTTTAATTTGGCTGTACTTATTTTATTTCATTTTTTGAAGCAGGCTGACATTGAGAAACAGGGGCGCTGAACAACATTAATGATAGAGCTGGGAGAAACATTTTTGAGAAAAGCAAACAAAAATAGTCATTTCATTTTCCTGTAAAATCTTCAGAAAAATTTCAACACTGGGTTGAACCATCTCAGTCATGGAGAAAGATGCACGAGACTTTTCTCATGAGACTGGAATGTGGCATTTATTTGGATTAATACGTTATTAAGGGTAAAATTAGTCTCATGGTCCAAATTGACCATAGTGCCAATAATTTTCCCCACTTAAGGGAGACATGTACCATCTGTATGTTGCCACCTGGATAGATCTAGAAGCATTTAGAAAATGGGTGCTATGCTTCTCTGGAATACAATCCCATAATCCACTCCCCCCCCCCATTTAAATCTGCTTGCCTGCATGGAGCCTTTTTCTTCTGAGAGTCTACATACAAAACCCTTTCTTGGAAATCCCCCTACCCCTACCTCCCCTGCCCCCAAAAAAGCTGCTAAGGATTCACAAGTAGAGGCTATATCTTTGGCTTCTTTTCTGTCCCTCCTCACACCCCTTTTCTTTCCTCCGAGGAGTGCCAGAAGGGGTTAGGTTATTACATTAAATAATAATTCCTGACGTTCAGCTCTTGCTTTCTGACTGCCTTGGATACAGTACTGTGTTTGCTCAGGGAAAATGGGTCACAGATTGCTGAAGGGGCTCCTCACCGTGCCGTGGTTAGGAGCTGTTTGTTTTTCAAATACCTTAATTGTATGGTCTACCAGAAAAGAACAGCACTGAAAATTATACCTCTGCACTAACTGCAACCAGATGGACAAAAACAACAAGGCGTTTGAAAAAGATAAATGCCCCACAGTCCCTCTGTGGCTGGTTTTATCGCCAGTTAATTTCATAATGGCTTCTTCTGGCTCAGGGGGTGATGGTGGAGTGGATATTCCCCTGGGGTAGGAGCAGAGCCCCAGCAAAACTCAGGCAGCTTCCAGAGGGAGGGTCCTCCCTGCAGCCGACGTGGTGAAAATTGGAATAAATGTGTTGGTTTGGGGCTGAGGTGAAGGGCGGAGCTGTTGGGAAAGTGGAATCTGAAGCCCAAGGGCAGCGCATTCTTTTTTCACTTCTTGCTTCTTGGTGCTTCCATTTTGCACTGCCATTTGCTAAGTGCGTGCAGCGGGTGAGAAAGGTGTTGATTACTAGAGCGGAGGAGGTGGGAAATACACTATCAGATGATCTGATTGGTCGCTGGCTGCTCAAAGGTACCGAAGCCGAAGTTGCTACTGGAAGAGTATTCCGTGTTGGGTGAATGTCATGTGGCTGCTTCAATGAAGTCAGGGTAAGGCTGACTGCTAGGTCCTTCTCCCAGGAACACAGTGTCCAGGCTAGAGATCAGTTCTGTGGGTATGCCTTAAAACCCAAGTGACCAGCTTGCCAGACTGTTTTCAACCCACACGTTCTTATTATATATCATCCTTACAGTATAGAGTAAACATACTGGATTACAGGACTGTGAGGGTTTGGGGAGAAAGTCCTGAAGGAAACACGGGCAAGGAACTCATTGACCCTCTCTTTCAGAGAGCAGTTATGGGACTAGGGACTGGTTTAAGATTTCATTTTGGAGAAGGAATTCTTCCTCTCCTGCCGCGTCATCAACTCTGACCCCACTGCCACCAACAAGAAGTCCTTGGAAATGGAGGACAAGGAATTTGAGATGCTTTAGACGCCAATGTTAAAACAAGACAAAACGAAACAAACGAAGAAAGAATCCATACAAACAGAGAAGCGTAGGCTCTCCTGGCATTAAGGAAGGGTCCATAAAGTAAAAATAAAATGGTCAGCCAGTTACTAATGCTGCATCTTACCTTCTACAAGATTTCCGCTAAAGCCATTGGTTCTTTATGCTTTCATGATCTAATAGCAACAACTCCCCAGTTACCAATGGGCTTTTCCTCAGAAGGCTGTTATTTTTCTCTGAAAACTCCTTCAATCTTCAGCTCTCCCACACCAGGAAACCATTAGACCGTCTACCTTAAATATCTTCTGTGTTGTATGTCAGCTAAATCTCAATAACTCTTAAAATGAAAACCTTTAACTTTTTGTTGTGATCTTATGCTTAGTGAAAGACTTCTGAGAGGTGTGTGTGTTGGGGGGATACATGTGTGTACACGTGTTTATGCAGTTATATGCACATGTATATGGAGGCCAGAGGTCAACACTGATGTCTTCCTCAATTACTCTCCAACTAGATCAGTGGTTCCCAACCTTCCTAACATTGCACAACGCTTTAATATAGTTCCTCGGGTTGTGGCGAACTCCAAACATAAAATTATTTCCGTTGCTACTTTATAATTGCAACTTTGCTAATGTTATAATTTGGAAGGTAAATATCTGTGTGTTTCAATGATCTCAAGCCACCCCTGTAAAAGGATAATTTGACACCCAAAGGGGTTATGACCCACTGACATAGACTCTAAGACCTCGAGATTGCTAATTCAGCTAAGCTCATTGACTATTGAGCTTCAGATCTCCTCCCCCCCCCACATACTACAGGCACACGCAGATGCACCAGGTTTTGATGTGAGTTCTGGGGATCTGAACTCACATCATCATGTTTTGTGATCATCACTTCTTCCACTGTGACTTCTCCCCGGCCCATCCTTTGGGACTTTAAAAACTAACTGATGAGACACACTGCTGGCTTCCTAACAAAATTGGTTAAGTTTTAATAAAGTAATTCATTCATATTGATCAATATAGGAGATCTCAATCACCTTAACATTTTTAAATTTATTTTTCTTTAATGTGCATTGGTGTTTTGTCTGTGTGCATATGTCTGTGCTATGGTGTCAGATCCCCTGGAACTGGAGTTACAGACAATTGTGAACTTACTTTTTTTGTTTTTCAGATTTTTACCAACATGTGTCCTAGTTTTTCTTGTTCTAAAACATGATGAAAGTTGAAGTGTACAGTAAGCCCTTTGGGGCCCGCTTCTTCCACTGAGTTTGCTGGTTCTGAGAGTAACTTATGGGGCATAGCTTACGGATGTATGAGAAACCTACAATTTGTTTATTCATTCTTCTGTTCATGAACGTTTGAGACACTTCAAATTCAAAGCTGACCTAAATGACCTTGTACAAATCCCTGTGCAGAGATTTGTTTTATTTCTCTTGGATAAATATGTAAGAGCAATACTTCGATGTTTAGGAGAATGTACATTTTGGTTCAGATATAATGCATGTGCTAATGAACAAAGACGTTTTCTAAAACTTCACTCTTCACATTAGACTTGTGGGAGGGTCGGTGGGTGTTTCATAACATCAACCAGTTCTCCAACACAAGCACAGCATCCTACAATTCAATTATCATACGACCTGCACCTAGTACTGACCCTCTGGGTTAAGGTCTCTAGCCTGTAAAAGTGTCCCTCCCCAATTTCAAGCCTCAAACATAATGGCAGGTCCCCAGGTTATCCACAGTCTATATGGCTTTGAGGTTACCAAGATTTTCTCCATAGGTTCAGTAATTTGCTGAACTCAGGAAAAAGCTTATGTTTATTGGCTTATGGTGAAGATATGATAAAGGATACAGATGGACGATCAGGCAAAGGGTTCACAGGGCGAGGTCTGAAAGGGTCTAAAGCACAGGAACTTGTTTCTCAAGGAGTTAGGGCACACCACCCTCAGACAAAGGATGTGTTCGCTGAGGGATTTAAAAAGAAAAACAGATTTCATCACACAAGCGTGGTCAATTATGAACTCAATCTATATGCTTCTCATCACCATGCAGGATAAGAAATGTAACTATAAGTCTCAAGATTTTAATCATGGCTTTCTGACAGACAGGCCCTGTCCTGGAGTCTACCAGAACAGAAGTTCTGCCTAGTGTCCCATCACTCAGAGACTGCAGGGTTCTAAGGTGTCAGCACTGAGAACCAATAAACATAATAAACATAAATTTTATATTATTTCACTTATGCTCTATAATATACCTCTTGGTCAGTAGGAAAATGCAAATCTAAAAATACAACAGGATATCATTTAACACCTAGTAAACTTACTTTTACGAAAAACATGGACAACAGAAAGGGTTGTGGCAAATCAGAGCCCTTCGGTGTTGCTATTGGGAATACAAAGACCTTGACTGCTTCAGAAAGTTTTGTAATTACAAATTGAATAGCCCATCATTTTAGTTTATCCACCGTGTTGTCCAGAGTCCATCACTATCTAATTCCATAAGGGTCTCATCAGTCATGAAGGATGCTCCATGCCTACCAACTTCCCATAGTCCTCAGCAAATACAATCTACCTTCTACCTCTATATATTTGCCTTTTCTGAACATTTTATACATCCGGAATGCTATATAATATATGGTCTTTTGTGTTCCTATGTGTTTTTTTACTAATGATAGTGTCTTCAGAGTTCATCCATGATGTCATGTGTATTAGTACTCCACCCCTCTTAATCAACAAATAATATTCCATCGTACGCATTTACCACATTTTCTTCACTTATCATTTGTGGTGTGGACGCTTGGGTTGTTTCTACTATTTTTGGCAATTATGAAGAATATTACTATGTATATTTATGCACAGATTTTGGATGAATAAGTATTTTCGTTCATCTTGGGTGTATAACTAAGAGTGGAATTATAAGTATGGTTTCTGTTTACTGTTTTTGAGGAATTTAAAAACAATTTTGAAAGCAGCTGCACCATCTTGCACTTCTGCTGGTAATGGATGAAAATATCACACCAACTTTTTCCCTGAGTCTCACTGTTGCCTGCTTTTCTGGTAAGAACCAACCCGTTGAGTGCGAAGTGATATCTTCTTGCTTAGGTTTTACCATTCAATGATGGGCACCTTGTCGTGTGCTTATTGGCGATTTATAGGCTTTCTACAGAGAAAATTCTGTTCAACCTTCTGTCTATTTTTAATTGAGTTATCTCCTTATTGCTGAATCACTGTGAGAGCTCTCAGTTTGTATGTGAAAATATGAGGGCCTGGAGAGATGGTTTGGTCATTAAGAGTGCTTTCTGCTTTCCCAGAGGAGTCAAACTTGGTTTCTAACCCTCATGTCAGTTGGCCCAAACCTCTGTAGCACCTGCTCCAGGGAATCCAATGCTCTCTGTAAACACCCTCATATATATGCTATGCTCACACAGATACCCCCTCCACATAAATAAAACAGTATATGTATTCGAGTGCATGAGCTTAGGTGGATTATTTTCATGTCTATATGCACAAACACACATTAATAAAATCCTTATCAAATCCAAGAGTTAGAAAAATTTCTCCTATTGTCCGAGTTGTACTTTAGGTCTCCTGGTACTCTTCTTTGAAATACAATTTTTCCTTGTTAATTTTGATGAAATTTGATGTATTTCCTGTTACTAGTTACTCTTGTAACTTTCATTTTTTGATATCAGGCACATCATTGATGCTAAAATAATGAAAATCCATTCCTATGTTTTCTTCTAAGAAGTTTTTTGAGCCTCCTCTCCCACATTTAACCCACTTGAGTCAATTTCCATATATTGACACATAGAAGCTACTCAACTGCAAAATTCTGCATGTGAATATCAAGCTATCCAAATATTTTTGTTTGGAAAAATATTACGTCTCCTTATTGAATTATCTTAGCATAATTGTAAACAATCAAGTTATCATTAATTTATGACATTGTTTTGGAGATTTTAGTTTTATTTTATGGTCGGTATAAAATGTCTCAATCACAGTTTCTTTACATTAATTTTAGAAGCTCAGAAACCTGAATCTCCTAACTTTGCGTTTTATTTATGATTGGTTTGGTGAGTCTGTGTCATTTATATTTTCATGTGAGTTCTGATATCATCTTGTTAATTTCTTCAAAAGGGGGAGCTAGTCTTTTGATAGGAATGTATATTAAATCTGAAGATCAGTTCTTAGAATGTCCTTGTGCTCTTCTTAAGTCTGGGCCATGAGTGCGCTCTTTCCACCCAATGCTTCTTTCATTTCTTTTAGTAATACATTTTTTCCACTGTAATGTTCCCAAAACACTATAAAATACAATCTCAATTTGCTGATGTTATCATGAAACTTATTCCTAACTTTATTTCAGAATGCTTACTCTCATTGGTTTTTGTATATTGTTATTGCCTCAAAATCCTGTGTGTGTGTGCATGCATGTGTGTGTATGCATGTGTGTGCAGGAGACTGTTTAAGATTTTTTTAGATAGAAAAATCATGCTAAAGATATACACAGTTTTACTTCTTTTATTCAGTATGAGTACCTATTCTCTTTGCCGAAGAATTCATTGAATAGCCCATCAATGTTGTTTAGAGGTGGCAAGAGTTGAATCCTTATGTGTTCCTAGTGTATTGAAGAAAAGTTTGTGGTCTTTCATTGCTAAGAATGATAGTAGCTTTGGGTTCTTATTAATGCCCTTCTATTCTTAGCTCAAACGTTTTTATCATGAAAGGGTGTGAATTATGTCAAGTGGTTGTCTGCATTTAGCTCAGTGATATATGAGTTTCATCCTTAATTCTATTACTGTTTTGTGGTACATTCATTGATTTTCATATGCTACATAAGGCTTAAATGCTGGGATAAATTCTACTTGGTCACGGCATATAATTCTTTTTATCCACATCTGAATTCCATTTTCTGGTATTTTGTTGAGGATTTTATTATCACTAGCCATCAGGGACATAGATTTATATGTTATTTCTTTAACATGTGTAAATCTGTTGTGTTAGTGCTTCCTATGCTCCTGCATATACCACTTATTAATTTTTGAAAACAAGACATTTCATTTGCAGAGTTAGGAAACAAACCACTTGATGGGGTCAACTGTAAATTGTTATGACAGTTTTGGCTGTCTACCAAATTAGCTCTGGGCTGGGGTACAGTGGGAGGAATATAGACTAAGAAGTGTTCCTTATTATGATCTATAGATATTAAAAAACAAAGGAAAAATACCCCACATTAGAAGGCATGTGTGGGGACACCCCATATCATAATCTACTTACTACTCTTGGAATTGGTAGAGAAAGGGACTCTTAATCCCAGGGTTGTGGGTTTGAGCCCCACATTGGGCACCATTTTGTAATTAGAGACTGCTCATTTGTTTCCCTGCTGCCCAGACCCAAATAATCACACAGAAACTATACTAACTACAACATTACTTGGTCAATGACTTAGGCGTATTCCTAGCTAGTTCTTACATCTTAAATTAACCCATTTCTATTAATCTGTGTATCGCCACGAGGCCATGGCTTACCAGTAGGCTCTAGCATCTGTCTCCTTTGGCAATTACATGGCCTTGACTCTGCCTACTCTTTCTATATATCTCTGTTTGGATTTCTCACCTGGCTTTTCTCTGCTAAGCCATTGAGCAAAACAGCTTTTTTATTAACCAATGGTTATAAAACATATTCACAGCATACAGAGGGGAATCCCACATCATGTTTTAGTCTGTGACACTTTCTCATTAAGTCAAGAAGTATGCTCTGCTTAATGACTCCTAAAAGATTATTGGATTCTCCAGAAAGCAGAAATAAGAACTGTTTCATTACTGTGCCATTCTTCACCTTCTTTCTCCTAGACAACCTAGGACCGAAAAGCCTGCAAATGGTGCCCTAGCTTTCTTCCCCATGAATTTTAGGAACAACAGCAAAGTTTTGTTGATTTATCTGAAATGGGGCATGAGAACAGAAAGATCTCACAAGCAAGACCCAAGGCCCAAATAGAACTCTGGGCTCTTTTAGGTCAGCTGAGCATAAATACATGTTGCACGTGCACACACACACCCCTCTGCCTGTGATTGCCTCCAAATTCGCAAGTGCTAAAGAGCATACAAAGATCCACTTCAGCAAATGTGATGCATGTGATGGGGCTGGGGAGAAGGTTCTCTCTGATTCTGTGATGTCTATGTCACCATGCAACTGGGGTTTTACTTAGTCTCTCAATATTCTTCTTCATTGTAATTACAGCAGAAGCCATATCCATTAGCTCTTGCCATGTAATAAATGACTCCAAAACCAAGTGATTTGAAAAAATGAACGTTTCCTTTGTATCCTGAAGATTGGTTGGATGGACAGTTCTCCTGATGTGAGGCAGATTCAGCCAAGCTTGCATGAGAACTCATTCATGAATTTGCTGCCAGCTGCAGGTCAAAAGATAGTGACTAATCAAAGATGACCTTGGTTGGGAAAACCTGCCTTTGTCCTGTTCATCAAAGTGATAAGCACCTCGAGAAATTAAACCAACTTTGCATGTGATTGCCAAGCTTTGCTATGCCTTATTTTGCCAACTCCTATTTAAAAAAAAACATGCAATTTAATTATACACAGAGAAGAAAAAGGATCAGTTGGGGCATCTTGATCAAAACAGAGTATTAAGAAAACATGTGATGCAGTTAATTAATCATACTAGTTAAGAATGATCATGAGTATTAAAAATATAGACATATCCATCACTTTAATGAATTGAATCTTTATCCTTGATGACATAAGTCATTCCTTGTGAGTAATTTTTTTGCTCTTTAAGGTCAATATATTCATGTCAGGAGAAGAGTTCCATGGTTGACGCTAGCTACTTGGCTTCTTTTCTTCCACCTCTCAACTTGCAATGAAGGGAACTCATCCATTGAAAAACTGTCCTTACTTTTGAGAAGAAAAACCTGTCTTTCAGGCTCAGTGACTCTCCTGAAGATCCTAACGCTTTCATTCTTGATCTCTCAGTCTCCATCTTTGGATAACAATAAAAGAATAACAACTCTCAGAGGATTATTGAGGTCTACATCTGTCTGAAGAAGTGGAATAGTCAGGGGTGTTAAACCTGATGATGGTTTCATATATATATGAAACAGTAACCAGAGCCAACCCTCTGAGTTATGTCTCCAAATTACTACTTGCCTGAAAGAGAGAACTATGACAGTAAGCAGTGTGAACAGAACAAGAGAGAACAGACTTGATAGTAAAATGATCTTGCAGTAAAAAACAAAAAACCAACCAACCAAACAAAACCCAAATAGTTCAAATATTAAAATATACAGAAATGTGGGAGTTTCTCTTTGGATAGGTTTGAATGTGAAGTCCCAGCCATCTGTCTAGGTGAGGTTTGGAGAGGAGAGATTCCGAACAGACCTTCTAAATTGTAAGTGATAAGCTTTGTCTCAGGATTGACAAGATGGCTCAGTGGGTAAAGATGCTTACTGTGTATGCCTGGTGACCTGAGTTTGGTCCCTGGAACTCACATTAAGGCATAAAGAGAGAACTGATCCCATGGAGTTGTCCTCTGACTTCCACGGACTCCCCAATGCACATCATGTAAGTACACAGAGAAAAAAATATAATAAATAACATTTCTATTTTTTAAAAAGGAGGATGGATCTTGCTTCATCCTTAGAAGCTTCCATCTTCAGAAGCAATTTAGTTTACAAGCCTCTGTTTGTGACTTTTGTTAAAGTGACTCCTCTTTCTCCACGCAGAGCACAGAGAGACTTCAGGGTCCCCGCCCAGCCTTCATGCCCATGTGCAGCAGCCGAGGTTCACACACCACTCAGGATGCCTGTGGAGTGAGGTCACAGGTATTTCAGTTCTGTGAAGGAAGTGAGACTCAGCAAAGGAGGAGGAGGACAGCCAAGCCTGGGGACCAAAGAAGACATGATTTCAAGATTTTATGGCTGTCTCTTCCTCTCCCTCCTGTTCCTCCCTTTCTCTCCCTAACTCCACCCTTAGCTCCACCCACCCATAGCATGTGGAAAGTGTTGTCCTATTATTTTCATGAAAAAAATTACCTTTAAAAAATAGAAAATGTCAGCTTACCTCCAATTCAGACATATATTTCAAAATCTCACTAGTTCTAAATATAATTTTTATATGTTCAGTTGGTTCAGTTTGACATTATGATCTCATTGTGTACCCCCTAGCTGGCCTGAAACTCACTATGTAGACAAATTTGGTTTTGAACTCATAGAAATCTACCTATTTCTGCCTCCCCAGTGCTGGGATTAAAGACTTGCAACACCACTTCTGGCCATATGTCCTCCTCTTCTTCTTCCTCACCCTGCTTTTTGCTTTTTACACCATGACCCTGGGAATCTCTTAAAAGTGGGGGAGGGGTGTTTGCAAAATACAGAAGACCAGGACAGTCACTATGAGATAATGTCTTCTACATAGGACAGGAAAGCTGCGCGCATCAATGCTCAACAACATGGCTGCCCAAACATCACCAGCATAAGGCTAACACCAGTTGAGATGTGGACACGGGCAGGGGAAATTCCACATCATTCCACCCACAGGTGAGAAGCTACAGCTAGTCAATGGCTTCTGAGAGGGAGAACGAGGCTACTCCAGGGACAAGTTCTCACATAGGTTATCCAGGCCCGAGTGGTCAGCCTTGGACACAAGTACACATGAGCAAAACTAAATAAAAGCAGTAACTTATATATACCTATGCACACACACACACACGCACACACACACACACACACATACACACACACACACACACATCTATGTACACCAAATAATAACAGTTAAAGAAGAGATCATGAATTTGTGGGGCTACATGGGAAAGGTTAGCAGAGGGGAAGAAAGGGTAGGAAGGAGTTAGATGCAGTGTCCATGTGTGAAATTCTCAAAAATAATATAAAAACATTTCACAAAAGTATATGGAACTTTAATGCCAAAAGGTAAGTGAAAATACCTCTCAAAAGTAAAAAAGGGGGTCTTAGCAGAGACCCTCGGTTCAATTCCCAGCATCCACTGGTGGCTCACAACCATCCGTAACTCAAGTTTCAAGGAAATCAGAGTCCTCTTCTAACTTCAGCAGGCACCAGGCACACACGTGGCACACAGACATACATGTAGACACAACATTCAAACACATGTATAAAATAATGTCAATACACTTTTTGAAAGAGGAAAAAATAAGGCTGGAAAAATAGTTCAGTCAATAAAGTGTTTGCTGCTCAAGTATGAGTCCAGAACATGCATGAATACTAGCATGAACTGTAACCCCAATGCGGGGGAGGGGAGCGGGAGTGAAGACTGTTGCGTCCCTGGGGCTTGCTGCCCAGCTAGTACAACCTAAGGGGCAAGCTTCAGGTTCAGTGACAGACTCTGTGTCAAAAATAAAGTCAGAGAGCAACTGAAGCAAACCCCCAATATTGACCGTTGCCATTTATGTGCATGTACACACATGTGCAAGTGTGCCTGCACACACATGCATACATGCACACATATACATAAGAAATACCTTTTCAGAAAATGAAAGAAGTGACAATGGCACCCAATAATCTCATGTCAATGTAAGTCTACATGGAGTGCCTTAACTGTGTGGTCAATGTAGTCATTGTATTGACCTGTGCAGTGTGGAGGAAGAAGTGGTAGCTGTGGCCTTGGCCTCCGAAGCATTGACCAAAGGAGCCTCTCTCATTAGCTTATAAGAGCCAAAATTCAGAGTAGCCATGCAAAGAAAGTCCAAATTCAGAATGTCCCAGTTTGAAAGAAGTAAGAAAAGTCTTTCAGGTCTTTCTGTTTGGTTTGGTTTGGTTTGGTTTTGATTTTGATATAATTTTAAATTTTTTTCTGAGATTTTTAAAATATATAAAAATACATATACACATACATGCATATATACATAATATTTGGGTTATAATGTCACAAGTTACATCCATGAAGCCTCACCAACATGACTGTCTACACAAGATCTGAACACCAGTAGAAATGCTAATGTGAACAAGGAAAATGCAGGAGGCCTCAACCCTAGACAGAGAACTAAGGGCAGCTGAGAAAGGCTGAGAGCTGCAGAAATAGTCTTCCCAGGGAAGAGCACATCAATTGCTTATCCAGTACTAAATGGTCAGACCTGCAAACACAGATGCACACACACACACACACACACCATCATACAGACTGAGCAGGTTGTATTTATGCCATTTGGGAGTGTGTGTGTGTGTGTAAACCACAATTAAAGAAAAAGAGGTTATGAATTTGAAAAGGTGTCATCTTTATTTTGAAGGTAGATTGGAAGCCTCAGCGTTTCAAGTCCGGTCGGGCCAGGTTTGGTAGAGCTACCACAGAGACAATGGAAGCAACAAGTGGGAGATGAGAAATTAAGGTTGGGGAATTTGTTTACCTCCTGATTCTTGCATTCTGATTTGGCATCCAGGAGATAAGAGTTGTAATCTGAGTGAGAAACTGGAACAGTAAGGCTCATCACAGTAAGCCTCATCAACCCTCAGCTGCAGTCGCTGCCCTTTCATCCCGACTTGCTCTTGTCTGTTTCCCAGTCCCTTCCTCTTCTGTTTCTTTCAGGTGCCTGTGTCCAATTTCCCAGCTCAGTGTCCACATCCCTCCTGTCTTTAAACTGTTTCCAGCACAAGAGCATCTACCTCGTCTTTTCCTTCTAATGTCTAATCTCTTCTGCAATTTCAGCTATTTTCAAAAAGAGCCCTTTTCCCTAAAGACTGTCTTCCAGGACAACCAGGAAACAAAAGAATATTCTCTTTTCTTCTGTTTCTGTCCATGCGACTCCCTGCTCCTGCTTTGTGTCATCAAGACCTAAAGCATCCACACAGGCAAGGCTAAAGCACCTTCTCTACCTCTTTGCAGTGATGTTTAGCTTCAGTTGTGTTTGTTTGCTGAATTTTAGGACCCTGGAAGTTTTCAGAATCATGTGAACTTGGGAGGAAAATGTTTCTTAGGATAATCTGGATGAATATATACTGGATGTCGTTGGGGGTTGCCTTATGCTGCAAGATAATTTCTGACTGTTGTATACGCCCTACTTGTGATTTCATATGCAATCGCTGCCACTGCCGCTGTCACCTGTCACTTTTCTGGACGCTTCTCCATGTCACCTGTTATTTCTAAGGATGATCAGATTGAACAGATTAGTAGTGATAAACTGCAAGGACCATTTGCCATGGGCAAGATGTTAAGCAGCGGCAGTCCTTAGAGAGACCTAGCAGGCCCTATGTTTTTTCCCATTATGTCTTTTATCTAATATGTCAATGGGAATTTATGGAGTGTGGATACAGGGCGGGGGCAGTGGAGGGGATTATGAGAAGTGGCGATGGATGGAAGGAAGTCGCTGACAAGGTCTGCCTCAGAGTCTCACGCTTCTGCGCAGTCTGACCTTGAGAAGATAATGACCATCTGTTCTCCATGTCCACTGGGGAATGGGCAAGGGGACGATGGTTAATAATGTGGCAGAGGGGATCAGGGCACACAGTGAATTTCACAGCTGACAAGCTCTATGGACACTGGAGCCATTGACCAAGTGCTCTGTGAGTGGGGTGACGTGCCCTCCTCTGGAGGCCACCAGACACATCTGTCTGACCAAGAATAAATGTGGTGTGGCCCAGAAGGAAAAGAATGGACAAATTCATGCTAGGTCCTTGCAATCCTGCCTGGCAATATTTAGTTTAAACCCCATTCCAGACCAAGGGAGTCCGGATGGTTTCTCAGTGTGATTTTGAAGTTATCTTTGTATTTTCACCGGATTCTTCTGGACAGGGATCAGAGTGTGGTTTCTTTAAAGAAAAGACAAGTGGTCACTATTTCAGGTATTCACACAAACACCACAAATTTAAAGACATAAATAATTACATCAGAAAGTATGACAATTGACCCTCAGAAAGTCTGTGATGTGGGTGGCATTGGTTTTTCTTTAAACACATTTTAATGGAGATGTGGTCCTAGAAAATTGACTCAGAATTGTCAACTGTGCTGATTTGAATGTAGCTGGAGAGTCAGCCAGTGGATCAGGAAACTGAGTCACAAAGAGAAGGAATAAACTGAGGGGGTACGAGAGCGGGGTTTGGAGGAAGTGGGAAAGTACTAAAAACGAAACAAGATGGAAGAACTATGGAGAAGCTTGGAGCTCGGAGAGGAAAGGCAAAAACAAAACGAAACAAAAAACCCACAGCCTCTAAAGCATTGAAGGAGTAGGGTTCCAGCTGGCACAGGATCCACAGGAACTAAGAACTCTCTTTCCCTATCAGAGAGGCAAGAAAATGGAGGAGACAGCAGGACATTTAGGACAGGTGCTTCCTACATTTGATAGGTGCCAGCTTTGGGGTTCTCCTCACACATTTGAATGCCTTTGCTTCTGTAGGGCTTTGCATTGCAGACTTTCTGATATTTAAATATTTCAATACATTTAATGCTAAAGCAGAGGCGAAAGTATCTATGCTGGAATTGTTGAGGGTTCTTATACTATCCTCCAATATGGAAGCTTCACTAAGGATTTTCTATGTCCATTTTAGTTTGCAATTTTCCCGTTTTCTTTTCTTTCCATCTTTCATTTTCCTTCTTGGCAATAAAATTTCCTGTGGATCTTGACCTATAGGTGTAATTTCACTCAAATAGTTCATCTCTTCATCAGGACTGTGTGCTAAATGGCCAATGCCAGTCTGATCAGCATAAAATTTAAACAAGAAATTATTTCCACTTAAGGAATCTCTCACCTGTTACATATAATCCAAGGGCTGCAGAGACAAGCTTAGTTGGTCATGACTGGCTTGTGGTTGGAGTTAGATAAGAACGATCCTTCTGCCAATAATGAGGGCTAACCCATCCCTCTGTGTCTACGGTCACACAGGAGCCTGTGTTCATGCACAGACCCTCCAATGTTCCTTCAAGGACCTGACGGCAGATGAGTGTAGACAGTCTTAATCCACAAGCCGTTGCCTGACTCAGATGAGCAAATAACCTAATTGGCACTTCAAATGCTTAGTATAAAAGCCTGGCACATTATAAATATTCAAAAATCATTATTCTGATAGTTTTATAATTTTCATAGACGTTCCCTATGTCACTTCATAACTATTGATTCTCAACATGGGAAGTTTCAGGACACAATTCACGTCACACCAGGTGTGATCACTCTCCACAGACTCCCCATCCCACCCACAGTAAGAGCCCCCATCTTCACAAGGGCCCTTCTTCCTGCTCTCACCCCTCGGACCACATTTACATTTCCCACCACCTTCTCTCTGAGGTTCCTTCATTTGAGTCTCCTTGACCTTGTCGCTTTCGATTCCCCTCCCTCTGTCTGTAACTCCTTCTTCAGAGGTCCTCCCTGGAACTCAAGAATCTGCTTGAAGCATCCAAACAGTTTGCCTACCAGTCACTCTGTGATAAGACAGAGCTTCAAGTGGCAGATGTATGGAGCAAAAAACTGATTACCTCATGATGGCTAGGAAGTAGAAAGGTGGTTGTAGGTCCTAATAACTCCTCTATTTGAGTTAGCAACTCAATTTACCTTGTAATTCACTTCTAATTGAATCACATCATCATCGCAACTACAACTATCACTTCTTAAGTGACACTAATATACTATTCTAGTATTCTAGGCACATGTTTCTATTTTAGTATGCCTACTACTATTATAAGACATGAGCTGGCAGTGGTGACACACGCCTTTAATCCCAGCACTTAGAAGGCAGAGTCGGACAGATCTCTGTGAGTTCGAGGCCAGCCTGATATATAAAATGAGTTCCAGGATAGCCAGGACTGTTACACAGAGAAACCCTGTCCCAAAAGAAATCAATCAATCAACAAAAAACTACCAGGTATAAATTATTATATTCCTTTTGTAGTTTTAAAAAGCTAAAGCTCATTAAAGTAAGGTAGCTGACCTCAAATCATGCCAGTAAACAATGAAGGCAAGATACAGTTTTCCTGCTTTGACAACATTATGTTGTCTCCCCACTGCCAGACACTCCTCGGGGACTTAGTACAGCATATACATTCAAGGCTCAAGATGAACATTGCTGACTGATGGACCAGCCAGGAGGATGTAGCCTGGTTTAGATGTGTTCGGTTGAAGCCTCGTTGTGCATTCAAGATTGACAAGTAGAAGAATAAACTCTCCCCTTCTCCCATCCTCCTATTTCCTCTGCGTAGTAGAGAAAACAGACTCGTAGAGTAAAGGCTTCAGACAGAAGGCATGTTCTCCAAGCTCAACCCCTTCCTTTCTGGGAGTCAGGCCCTGCGCTCGTCCTTCCCCTGCCATCCCCATCAGCCAGATAAGCTGCCACTGCTACCTATGGTTGGATGCTTTCTTTACAGGTTGGGCTTGCTGAAGTCACCAGTAACATACTCAAGGCTCCGAACAAGATTCCTAGGATGGAGAGAAAGGAGAACACACTACAGGATGACAAAGTGTCCATATCCAGAGGGCGCTAGGCTTGAGTCCGCCAGAGGAGCGTAGCATCTGCTGGCTAGCTCCCTTTCTTCCACCCACCAAATGCCAGGCGCAGTGCAAGACTCTTGGCATATACAACCTCACTACAGCCCCATCCAACCCTCTCCCAGCTGTGCAGAGTGGAAGCATTAGGCGTCATCTCACCCAGGAGGTAACAGACAGGAAACGCCTACCCGGCCCTTTCTCACAGCCATGCCATCTTCCTACGCTAAACTGCCTTGCTTTACCCGGTGACACTGCACTCGGGTTCTTCAATGTCCCATGTGTAGCGGCGTCGCTCCTCTCAGGGAGCATCAGCATTTATAAAACACACATGGAAACCCACCCTGCATCTCTAGCCCCTTCCCACCTCACGGCCCGCTTCTGAAACTGTGAGTTCTGTAGTATATGAATGGATCCAATCTCTGGCAGAAACAAGAGATGAGGGAAAATTATTTGCTAATTACACTTCTCCACACAGCTCACTTTCTCAGCTACCTAAGATGCTTAAGGTAAAGACTGCAATGTGCACGCTTTCCATTGTTTGTCTCTTCCCGGTCTCGTAATTTTTCCCTCATCTCTTGTTTCTGTCAGAGGTTATACAGAATATAATCTCTACGTATCTAAAAAACCTGATTAGTCTAACTATAAATATGACAACATAGATGACTATTAATCTATAATTCTTAATACCTATCAAACTTAAAGACTAAGACAATAAACAACTGTGCAATAAATGAGGACAATGACCTCCAAATGTAAACAGTGTACAAATATACATTGCAATATGGTAAATATATATCAATACATAAACAATATATAAGTATCTTAATCAGAGGTAGAAATGTACACCTTTCCCTATGCTGAGAAAAGGTCTCTCTGGTTGTTTTGTTTCTGCTGTGGTGCACACTCTAGGCCCTTCAGCTTGGGACAGTACTCCTTTCTCCGTCTCCACCTCCTGCCTTAGCACATGGGTGCTGAGATTACAGATGCTCTGACTACTGCATCCCACAGTTGTTTGAGGAGGGCTGGGGATTGAACTCAGGTCACTAGCTTGTGGAGCAAGTGCTTTTTACCTGCTCAGCCATCTTGCCAGTCTTCACTTCCTAACATCCTTGCAATATTTAAAAAATAATACCAGTAAAGACATCCAATAGATATTAGCAAGGAAGCATAGTGAAACTAGACACCATGGCCTTGTTGGTTTTAGGCTCCAGTGTACCTTGGCCGAGGAGTGAACTTGAAAGCAGAGATTAATGAGACTCTGACATGACAACATTTATGCTTTCGGTACTTAAAGTACTTTTGGACATTTTCAGGCATTTACACATTAATTTGCTCTTTTCCCAAAACTCTGTGAGTGAGGTAGAGCATAGATCATCTCCTTTTACAGATGAATATCTTCTGGTCCAGCCGGCCATGCAGCTCCCCAACATGGCAGAGCTGCTGCCCTCTCAGCCCTGGCACTAGGGAGGAAGAGAAGGACATGTCTGCTGGTGTAGACGGCAGAAAAGAGTCTGGGCAGCATGATTCTGCAATCCTCAGTGCTTCTGGCCAGGCCGGCCAGGCCACCTCCTCCTTTCAACTCCACACCCCAGGACCTCTTTGTCCTAGCCAGTTCTCACTTTGTGCTCAGCACAGAAGGTTGCTGCTTGCTTCCAAGTTGGCTGTTTACTGGTGGGAATTGGGTGCCAGAGTTTTGTGCTGGTGACTGCTCTTTCCCAGCACTGCCTTCCCTACGTATTAGTCTTGTCTAAACCCTGCACAATTTAGAGACTGGAGCTCACCAAATCCACCAAACTTGGAAACCCATCCTGTAACCTGATGTGTTCGGCAGATTGGAGAAGTCAACATCCCATATTCTCCATTTTCCAGTGAAAGCATTATAGAGTCGGGTTCATTAGGGAAGCCCCATCCCATCTCTAAGAGCCAATTAGGGAGACAGCTAGTAGAGCCCTATATCTCCGTTTCGCCTCCTCTTAAATCCCATATAGACTTCAATCCTTTGTGAAGTCTCCTGGCAGATCCTGGGCATAATATCCTGATGGCTCTGAGTGTGCTTCCTTATCTACTGTTTTATAATATTCTGATGCTTCTGAGCAGACTTCCTGTGCCGCTTCAGTTTGACTTTGGAATCCTAGCTCTTCTGAAGGCTTCATCGGAGTGAGTCAGATAAACGCTAAGTACTTAGTTTTCTTCATACCTAAAGTATTTGATGGCATCAAAGTGGGGAGAGCATTGGCTTATGTCCCTCATCTAATTGACAATTTAGGTGAAGAATTGACATCTTTTGTTTTCTTAATTTGTGTTCCTCTATGGTCTCTAGGTCAAGGTGGTGACAATGTTAGGCTCCCATGCAAAACACTAATGTTATATTCCCCATACAAGAGCAGCTCTCTTGCGCTCTCTCTGTCTCTCCTCTCTCTCTTTCTCTCCCCATCTCGATCTCTCTCTGAAAGGAGTCTGCACATCAGAGAACACAGGACACAATTCACTGAAAAGAAATAAGGCCATTTGTGGCCAAAGACTTCTTCACTATACTCACAGTATCCTATTAACTACTGATTTTACTAGGTGGTAAACAAGCCATGAATGGTATATAGTATACGTTCTGGTGTGATATAACTATTAACAAATCTACACTATATGGTTGTTAGAGTATAAATATAGTATATATATATGAATATATATACTATATTTATTATTGTTTAGAATCATTCTAGGCACGTTCACATCATTTCATTGAATTCTTGCGGCTGTCTTACAAGGTAGAAATTATCATTGTTTTTGTAAATGAAGAAATGGAGGCTCAGCAAATACAAGAGAGATAAATCTGAACAGAGTCAACTGGCAATGCCTGATATAACAGGGCTCCGAGGGAGCGTGCTGGGTTAACAGGTACCCGTATCGAATATTGTCCATAAGGCCTAATGAAGTATTTCTCTATGTGTACCATGCTCAGGAGTCTAATTTAATTATTCCCAAGTGGAGATGAAGTTCGTTGATCTTTAAGTAGCTTGTGTTCACTGTGAAACAATCCAACAATGTTAAAGAGTAAAACTATTGCAAATGGTTTCAGAACCGCAAGATAATCACTGTGCTGTAGTGCACATCCCATTACAAATCTATCTATGTAAAAGCATATATGTATATCCATGTTATCTCTAAGTGGAATACTGGTATATATTTCAATACCTTTCTTTCCCCTTAATTTATCTGTACTAGTTAGTCAACTCAACCCAATCTAGAACCCCCTAGAAACATAATTTCAATTGAAGGATTATCTACAACAGGCTTCCCAGGGGGCATGTCTGTGGAGGACTGTCTTGATCATTCATTGATATAGGAAGACTCATCCCATTGTGGGTGGCACCAGTCCCTAGGCTTGGCCTTGGAGTATATGAAGTTGAAGAAAGCCAGCAAAGAAGCTGGTGAGGCAACATAGTTTCATTTGTTTCTCTCTGTTCGTGGCTGTGACTGTAAGGTGACCAGCTCTCTCACACTCCCGTGATTTAACCATGTGATGGGCCTGGAATTCTAAGCCAAACAAGCACTTGTCTTCCTAAGTTGCTTTTGATCAGGATATTTTTATCGCAGCAAATAAAGGTCAAATAGTATAGAATCTTATCTACAGTGTTTTAGGAGACAAATCACTTTTAAAGGTCAGTAGTATTTTAATGCCTGGATCTGTAATATCCAGTGTCTCCCCAGTGGATATCTGAAATCATGGAACCCTATAACCCAATGTCTTTTCCACATAACAAATGCTGTAGCTTCATTTGCTCAGTGTGAGGAGTGATAGCAAAGCTAACACAAATTCCTTGTTTCTGCCTTCGCAAGTTTGTGGACAGATTTGTCCTTACCACAGACTTTAGCAATCTCAATGTGTCTTCCCCTCTTCTTTTGATTAAGTTGGGAGCATTTATCTTTTTACCCAAAGGGTGTACTTTACAGCCTCTTCGCATGTCTGAGTTGCCAACATCACTACTCTGTGCTTTGGAGTCACTGTCAAATAAAACAAGGTTAATTGACCATGAAAACCTTGACACCTGAGGTGCCTCAGTACCTAATGGAGGCTTGGCAGTGTGTATAGCACAGATGCTCTAGACCAGTGGTTCTCAACTGTGGGCTGTGACCCCCTTGAGGGTGGAAGGACCCTTTCACAGAATCACATATCAGTAGTAATTTAAATACATATTAAATGTGTATATTTAAATTACTACTCATAACAGTAGCAAAATTATGGTTATGAAGTAGCAACAAAGGTAGTTTTATAGTCGGGGATCACCACAACATGAGGAACTATATTAAAGGGTCTCAGCACTAGGAAGGTTGAGAACCCCTGCTTTAGACAAAGGAGTGATGGGCGTTCTGGTTGGGATACAGCAGGTGACATGAGATTTCATCCTTATACTTGTAACGATACTCCTTAAAACTTGTGAACTGCTTGTTTCTAGAATTTTCCATTTCATAAGAAGATGAGAAGACACATTGAGATTGCTAAAGTCTGTGGTAAAGACAAACCTTCTGCCCACAAACTTGTGAAGGAGGAACAAGGAATTTGTGTTAGGTCAAGTTAGAACTGCAGAAAGTGAAATTATAAACAGGACCACTGGGTCATAGTGGGGCGTATGTATCATTTCCAAAGTGTTGCTACTGTAGTCATTCATACATTTTATTAATTACGAAAACGTTACTTTTCCATTCTGGCCAAGCTAAGACGTAGCCTCTAGGTTTTTACTTATATTTCTCTGATCTCCAAATAGGTTGAATTTGTTCATCTCTTCACTGGCAAGTATTTAGTATTCCTTTCATAAATTCTGTTCCCTTGCTTTTTCTCGTTTCTTTCTTGGTTTCTAGAGCAATTCGATTAAGACATCCAGATCTTTATTGACAGATACATTGTGACAGAAGCAGCATCGAAGATTGTCTGTCCTAGTAATCCATCTTTACAGATTGCCAAGAGAGGAGGTAGCTCAGTATGTGTCAAGGTTACAGTCCTGAGTTTTACAGTTATTTGTTAAGTTTTATTGATTCAAACAAACACTACACCCATGCCTCCTACAGACCTCCTAGAAGGCAAAATATGCTTCCCATGGATCAGACATGGGTAGCATGGAACTCTTCCCATGGATCAGACATGTGTAGCATGGAACTCTTCCCACGATTAGAATGCTTTCAGTTGTTTGGGTTTTTTCTTCTTTCTGTTTTTCCTGTGCAAGGTTTTCTTTGTTTCCAGAGAGATCAAAGGATGGATTGCAGGGAGAAGGTCCTTTTGCAAACATTTCTGGGGCACTCATGTCTTTGGATCTGGGGACCTTTGATAGACTTCATAAGCCCAATGGCAGCTTCCTGGGTCTCTTGAATGGTTTTATACAGTAACACTGATTCTGCATTCTGTGCATGATTGTGCACATGGTTTATGGGCTGATGTTTCCCATGGTGGATGAGGGCTCTTCTGAGAAGCTGCTCACAGCTCAGAGCCCCTCCTGGGAGGACATTTGGAAGCTACTATCTTGGTCTGATTCATGCTTGCATCTGTTTTTCGTGTTTTTCCAGAATGGGAATTGCATTTTTCCCCCTTGGTTGCTAGAAGGGGAAGGGCAAAATCTAAAATTAGGAATCCCGGTGAACAAACTGTACACTTGCCTCTCAACATTTTGAGTTTGCTTCTTATTTTTGGTTTATTCTAGGAGAAAAATATTATTAGCATAAGGGTCAGGGGAGCTGGCTTGAGGAAGCAATAGTAGACATCAACTGGAAGACAGGAGAACCAAGTGTGCGGCGGGGAGGCAGATAGGAAAGCCGTCAGAGTGCATTTATTGCTAATAGATGATTCCAGACTTCCTCTCTTAAAGGGGGACGTGTGGAAATCTGCTTGTCCATTGTGCAACACAGAGAGTGAGAGGGAGGGGACCCAAAATTCCTAAAGGGGAAAAAGCCAATGCAAGTGAAGCAGGTGTTTCCTGCTGTCCATTCCTCAGAGGAAAGCTCAGCCCTGGGAGGGAGTTTTCCACACCCTGCAAATTGAGGAAGCCATACTTTTCCATCAACCTAATTTAGCAGTCAGACAGGCAGCTGCCAACACAGCTTCTCCTCCTCTCCCTCCCCTTTCCCTTTTGCCCTGACTCTTCCCCCAGCCTCAAAGATATGAGCAGCACGCGAGAAGTCCATACAGATGTATCTCATAGGTGAACCCAGCTTCCCTATACCCTTTGTCCCATCTACTTTATTAACAAGCCACCCACAAATCCCCCAAACTAAACAAAATCAAATAATATGAAAACAAACCTGCCCACACCCATCCACCTTCATTTTCTTTCCCTGTTAGTATTTAATGTGAGCATTGCTATCCGTGCCCAATACACACCGTTCTTCACCCACGGGAAAATAATAGGTAGGGCTAAGCGTGGGGGGGTCCATTGCTGTGAGCGTCTACATGATAATCCCCAAAGTTACTGAGTCGTTCAATCCAGTCTCTCTGAAACCAGTGAGAAAACCAAGATATTCCCTAATTAAAAATCTTTGTTATGTCACTATGCCAGCTATATCTTTGTGTGCTTGCCTACTTTCTCCCCCTCTTCTCTCTTTCTTTCTCTCCCATCACTCCACTGAGGATTTCTTCTCTTTCCTTCTAACACCAAGTACTCCAGAAGCAAAGTAAAAAAGCGTGTGTGTGAATGCACATCATGAGCCCTCAAATCTAAAAACAACAGAAAAATTTAAAAATGTATCCTTAGACTAAGGGGGAGTAAAACAAAACACAATAAAAACCTGAAGCTAAGGATGAAGGGAATGAAGAAAGATGAAAATGAAAGAGAGAGAGGGAAAGAGAGAAAGAGAGAGAGAGAGAGAGGAGATGATCTGGAGGATTGAACAATGTAGAGAAAACACCATATATCACCCAGATGTTTGTCTACTGCGGCCCAAACATCAGGCTTTGTGGAAACATTTGGAAGACACAATGATCCTTTCAGGGCAGACAACTGCTTGTGGCCCCGTGCCCTCTCTCCCTGTATGTGTGTGTCTACCCCTTTCATGCCTCTTTGTGGTCAAGTTATAAAGGCCTGTTTAGTGGGTGGGATGACGTCACACTGACCACAAAAGCTTATATTTCCTGCTACTAAATACACAGCCCCTGCTGACGAAGTGGTCATTACAGAGCGAGCTTGTTCTGTCTAGGTTGCTCTGAGTGGGGATAAAGGCACTGGGGGCTGGGGGCCTGTTGAGAGAGCACAGCCATTATTCCCAAGTGTGTCTGCTAGCCTGCTGATCCTCATCTTGTTGGAACTAAAAGATGGAAATAGAAGAGCCTTTGTGCTTCCTGGGGCTCTTTCTCAGGAAGGATCTGGGAGCATACTGGGAGGTCACATGGTGGAGAGAAAGGAACAGATGAAATCCAGGTCATTGATTTCCATCTCTCCCTTCTATGCAGAGTGATTCTGCTTCTCGGCCTCTGGGTATGGCGGTCTCCATTTCCCTAAAGGAAAAAGGACTTCATGCAAGGGACCGAAAGTGATCACGTGATTGAAAGGGATGTGTTTTATTCCTCAGACGCAAACCTCATTTCTTCAGGGTTCTTACTGTACCTGGGACACATAGCAACTGTGGTTTCTCCATTTTGAAAGTGTCAAAGGTAGCTTCTGGTTTGGAGAGTTATTTTTGTTTTGCTTACTTATTTTCCAGGAGTCACTGGGAAAGAGTTTCCCTTTGTTTTCGACAACTTGATGCATATCTATGCCATGCATTGTGTTTATATTTGTCCTATTACCTTCTTGCATGCCCCTTCCTTTCACCTGGGGACCTTTCTTTTGCCCACGTTAGTCTCCTAATGTCTACACCGTTAAAGAAAACATCACCCTGCCTCCCAATAATCATTGGCAGTCTTTAAATTCTCAGAAGGAGAATAGAGTTCTGGGGTGCCTCCTATATCCAGGACAAGAGGTCCAATCTTATGCAGGTGTCTTGTGGCAATGTCAAACCTTGATGGCACAATTATAGACTTAAATGCAAGAGGAAACTTGCCAAGTGGAGTCTAAGAAGCCACAACAAGTATTAAGAGCAGCAGAGAGGAGTAAGCCAGGACCAGGAGACACCATGGAAGCAGTGACAATGGGGCGGGGGGGGGGGCAGTGTGCAAGATTTCAGCAGTCAGAGGTAGATTAAAAGTGACAGTGTGGCGAGTCCCACCCAAGAGCCCTTGTGTGTCATCTGACATTACAGTGGCGTGCAGCACGTCCAGTGGGACTTGTGTCATCAGCCTCTGGCATCTGAACTGCAGATGAAACAAAATTATGCAGTTACAACTTTTGAATATTTCAGACAATCCAACTAATTTCAACATTGACGGATGCAGAAAACCACTGTTTAGTTAAGATAATGTGGAATTTTCCTAGCCTCAGTTCTGAGCTTAGACAAAGGGCTCAAATTCCCACATTTTCCTTTTTTTTTTTTTACCCACCCCTCTGCCCCATCATGAAGGACTATTATGCACGGGACCACAAACCTCAAAAGGACATTGGAACCAGTCTCCATGGTGGTTGGAGAAAGGCTGTGTTACTGCTCGCCATATAACACAGGTGATTGGGATAACTATTTACCTGGCCTAGCTGCTGACAGGTTCCTGTGGACCAGGTTTGTTTAGGTTGGTACTCTATGGGAACAGAAACTTGGAAAACTTCCACGTTCCATTTACCCTGTGTGCCTACCATGCACTGACTGGAGGAGGTATGCTTCCTGGCGAGGCCCCTGGCTAACTTCAGGGGCCTCTGCTAGGAGCCTCTGTGTGTTCTAACACTCCAGTCATTTCTCCTGATCTGAAGATGTGGCACTTGGTATGTTTCAGCAGTTTCCCATAAGCTGCCATCACCTGCCACAGACATTAGCTCTGTTAACCCCATCTTCCCTGGAGCCGCTGGCAGAGACTATAACCATGATTTTCATTTCCTAATTTAAAAACACCTGTGTTTGGCAAAAGAAGGAAGACAAGCCAGAGGGCAGCTTCAGAGTGCCCCCATAGGAAGATGGTCCTGGGTCTCCTCCATTGGAGTGTCTGAGGGAATCCCAGAAGATGAAGTGACTTTCAGAGAAGATGGACATCATCACTGTCACCCTCTGAAAACAGAACTAGGAGAGAGAATGTCACAAGTTGAAGTATACAATTAAGCTAATAAAAGAGTCAAGAAACAGAGACTATAAAGAAATTGATGACTAGAACTCAGAAAAAAAATGAGATTTTAAGTTGGCCAGCTAAACAGTAGAAGCAAAGAGAGTTGACTGAAGCCAAGCTAAGAATCCAAGATATTATCACCAGACTCTGCACACCTAACATGAAAAAGAATGTCACCCCACAGGCAACACCAGAAGGAGATCAACCCCTGGGGAGAAGAGTGTGGATGGAACCAGAAAGCAAAACTTGAGAGCAGGACAAAGAATGGACTCACAGGACCCACAGCCTGGGTCAACATTTGGGAAGATGGGAAGACAGTAGAGGCACTAACATTTGAATCAGGACACATCTGCCATAGATACGGTAGTCGTTCAGTGTAAACACACATGAAAATAACACACTGTTCTCCCAGAAATAAAATGCATGCAATTTTTTCAAAATGAAAAAAAAATTAAATAAAACTGGAGGCCATTAGTCTAGAACCCAGAGTGAAGATTATTTAATAAAAGCTAGGGATGGGAAGCATGTCTCTTAATGATCAGGAGGGACAATGTGAAATTATTCACATATTCATTGCCTTCAAAGAGATAAACACTGCTTTGGAAAAATGACGATTTCACTTTGTTCCTGCAGCTGCAATAGTCTCTGCTTTGACCTATTATATAACTTATTTCTGTAATGCACAGTCTGATGCTATCTATTAATCTCTATTTATCTACCTACCCATCCATCTTCAGTGGATGCATTTTCTGACTATTTTCTGCATGGTTATGGTAACAAAGGAATCATTTTCTATACAATATTAAATGTAACTGTTGAAAGAGAAAAGAAAGTCCGTCATTCCTAGATGTGATTTCCATGATCCCAAGGAACATTCTTGACTGATTATTTTTCCCCATGTTGATTCACATTTGGCTGAACTAACGTGATTGGCTCTTTTGAACTTGGAAAGACACATCTTCACTGACCCAAATAATCTGTTTGTTGATTTTACTCAAACTAATCTATTGACTGAATTTCTTGCCATTGTTTTCAAGTGGAATGCTAATTGTCCAGCCTCGTTCTGTGTTTAGAAGAGGTTTGCAAGTGTGGTTCATTAGCCTGAGACCAGTTTTCTGGAAGGCTTATGAGGTTACAGCACTTCAGGAGTAGAGAAAATGAGTAGCTTGGGTGACGCCCAGTGAAAATCCCAGACTAGAGAGAGTCTTGTGACCAGCAGGAGTCTTGCTGACTGTGAGGTTTTCAAAGCAGATGTAGAAGGCTCCCATCTGTCTAACTCTAATATTTACCCCTACTGTGTTGCTGTCGACAATGCCTTTTAAACTTACAGCCTAAAGTACCACCCGACTTTTTCTTAGAACTTTGGAAATGGACCTGGCTCCATTTCATTATTTTTCAAAACATACCCGAATTCTACTGTTCTTAGCACAACCCACACATGCCAACTGAGTGTGTGTTTCATGGTCAACTTAGTACACCGTCCGTGATTACAGAGTGCCTCTGACACAGACTTGAGGACACACTGCGAATGTGGCTATGTACTACTCTTTTTTTCCCTTTTAATGTTTTTATTTTATTTTTTTCCCATATTCTTTTATTTTTTTTCCATTCAAACAAAAACAAAAAAATTTACCTTTCCTCCCCTTCTTCCAGTCCCCTCTTGCTCCCCCCTCCCTCCCGCTGCTTCCTTAAAAGAGGGCATGGTGCCTAGCCCTGTGGGAAGTCCAAGGCCCTCCCCCCTCCATCCTGTCCTAGGAAGGTGTGCATCCAAATCAACTAGGTTCCCAAAAAGATAATACATGCAGAGGAGATAGGTCTTAGTGTCATTGTTGATGGCTTCTCATTCTGCCCTCATTGGCAGCCACATTTAGAGAGTCCAGCTTGATCACATGCTCATTCAGTCCTGGTCCAGCTGGATTTGGTGAGCTCCCATTAGATCAGGCACACTGTCTCAGTGGGTGGTCCAGCTCCTCACGGTCTTAACTTCCTTGCTCATCTTCTCCCACCTTCTGCTCTTCGACTAATGCAAACTTGTGCAACCACTTTGGAGATCAGTGTGGCGGTTTCTCAGGAAATTGGGAATCAACCTACCTCAGGATCCAGCAATATCACTCTTGGGAATATACCCAAGAGATGCCCAATCATACTACAAAAGCATTTGTGCAACTATGTTCATAGCAGCATTATTTGTAATAGCCAGAACCTGGAAACAACCGAGGTGCCCCTCAATGGAAGAATGGATCAAGAAAGTGTGGAATATATACACATTAGAGTACTACTCAGCGGTAAAAAACAATGACATCTTGAA